>JAXIVD010000611.1:116401-135837 GCA_036785275.1 Cancer borealis | reverse complement strand
GAAGGAAAGGATACAGACAGACAAGAAGCAAAAAGGAACGAAAATTTCTCTTCCAGAGGAGGGAAGGAAAGAGTGAGGAGCAGCAGGATTGCAAGGCAAAGCTAAAATAAAAATAACACTGATTGGGGTAACGAGGGAAATCAGAAAAATAAGAGATAAAATACTTGTAGGAGAGGCACGATTTAGAATGGAACGACTGAGAATTAGACAGAAAAAATGAAAGAATATAATGAAAAATAAACTGATGACGGATTAGAATGGACAAAAAACAAGGAAAAAAGATAAACTACAAATAAATATATGACACATTATTGATAGAATAACAATAATCAAATAATACACAGATGAGTTAACTGTTAGTAGCAAACAAGATAACAATAAAAAAGAAGAAGCAATTGTTCAAACAAACAAATTTCTGATTAACGACGGAAAAAATAATACATAAAATGATAAAGCAATAAAACAATAGCCCACAGGTTGACAAGGGACGCCTGAAAAAAAGAATGCTCGCTTTTATATATATTTATTTTCTACACAAATGGAAGCCGCGCTGGGACTGGAAATGAAAATATAAAAAATGTCCGCGTTACATTATCTACAAAAACATACTTCCCCAAACAGAACGGAAACCAACACATGTCCTCAATTGAGTTATGTTTTCATAGTATATATTTCCCGTGCTTTCAAAGGCGCAGAACTTCACAATAGTGTCGCCCTAATGCTGGAAGGTACCGCTACCGGGAAATGTAGAGCCGCGAATATGCAGAATTTGGAGCAGGGATGAACGAATAGAAATGGTTCAAACGTTTTAATTAAATAATCTCTAAAGAAAATACAGGCGAGGTCTCTGACAAGCTGAAGAACTTGTCACAGAAAAACAACAACTGTGAAGTAAGTAAAAAATCATGCAAATAGATAAACTTTACACAGCACAGTCAACTTTAAATAAAATGACTCGTCAAGAGCTCAACAAAAAAGTTCTACATTTTACACGTGCACCAACGTCATTTCAGATAAACTTGGATCACGTAGCATAATGATTAAAGAGTAAGCAGATAGCCAGGTGGAGTTGATAAATACAAGTTATAGTCACGCGCAAGACCAGTTGAGCACATGCTTATTTTTAACATTAATAGCTTCTACCGCTAGTCTTTGTCATAAGAAAAGTACTGTAACGAAAATGTACCCATACAACCCCTACAATCAATAATACCTGCATGTTAGCCAAGTTGGAAACATGAGCTGCAGCACCTCAAGACCCGAAGTGATAGACAATGCGAAAAGGAAAAATATATGAGAAGTAACTTTCGAGAGAAAAGAAACTTGTCAAGTGTCAAATGAGTGTTTTCCGTTATCAAGGAATGGAGGAAGCGAGAGGAAGCGAAAGAGAAAGAGAAAGAGAGAGAGAGAGAGAGAGAGAGAGAGAGAGAGAGAGAGAGAGAGAGAGAGAGAGAGAGAGAGAGAGGGGGAGGGGGGGAGGGAGGGAGGGAGGGAGGGGAGGGAGGGAGGGAGGGAGGGAGGGAGAGAGAGAAAGAGAGAGAGAGAGAGAGAGAGAGAGAGAGAGAGAGAGAGAGAGAGAGAGAGAGAGAGAGAGAGAGAGAGAGAGAGAGAGAGAGAGAGAGAGAGAGAGAGAGAGAGAGAGAGAGAGATGAAAGAAGGAGAGGGAGAAAAAGACCTGTACCAACGGAGTTCTAAGACACTCAGCCAACAAGAAAATGTATTGCATATTATGCATATTATATGTGTATATTATATGTGTAACTGCTGAACAATGGTAATAATTCTCTGAGACATAACTACAGAGACCATCTACTGCCCCATACATGATATGAATATTGTTGGAAAACCTACTGAGCCTTTATCTGAACGCAAATAAAATTTCAGATACACATGACATTACCATATAAAAAGGAATCCGTAAAAAGCTAAATGTAAGCGGAAATAAATATTTGAGTCTTAATCTCGTGTTGCTGATAAAGAATAAAACAGTGAATCTTTGCTTTGCAGTGACATTTACGAATAGAATAATAGTCTCCCCCCTTAATATCCACTTTATACCCAATCACACATTCCTGCACTAGTTTATAAACAGAATAGTAAGCGAAATTATTTGACAGCCAATAGAAATGTATAAATAAATATATAACTTTGATGGAAAACCCCCGGAGTGCACAAGTTACGTTCCCACGGCACACTCTACCAGTCTTGTATAATGGCTGCCACCCACGACGTGCACCGAGCTAGCTAAATTCCCCTTTATACGATTTATTCCACCGTAAATTTGTTTGTACCTTCCGCCTTTGTGTCTAGGGCAGGGATGGTGAGTAACTTGTACGAAACAGGATGAAAACAATACCAACGTTAACTACATAAAAGAAACATTCAAACTGGTCACAAAATGGTTTCTACAGCGAGTATTTTATCAAAACGTCAGTGAGAGTTAGGATAAATGAAGTACGCATATGACAGAAACATCAATACTCATACATTGAAGGAGTAATAAGTGCCCGCACATTCTACATTGCTAACCATGAAAAATTTCCAAAAGAGTAGACAGGTAGAGCGAATACAGTGCAGGTTCAGGTTACGATGCATAGAACATTCACAACATGGATTCCTCACAAATCTCTCTCGCTTCTCGGTGATTTATTGAAGCTGAAACAGAGAAGGACATGCGACAAGGCTATCACGGGAAGTGGCACAAGGGAAAAGTGCACCAGACCTCTTCTAGCCTTCCCCATGTACCCTCCAGCCATTACCACCCCGTTACCACCACTACTACCAATGGTCTTATTCCTGCACCAAGCAAGAGAGCAACATTTTCCCAGTATGATAAAAATTAGCGTTAAAATCGAGTTCTGATCACATAACAAAGCAAGCTACACCTCCATTACCCACAACACTCCTACTCGTACAGTATGTCACGGACGTAGCTTATCCGTGACGGAGAAACATTTGTTCATTTTGTAATTGCCAGCATTTTGTCTGGAGGAGTGGAATTATCCTACCCAGCCTAGGTCAAGCGAGGCTCCCGAGGAGGCATTCCAACCGTTTTCATGTTGCCCTAAGAAGGTCATATATATTTTGTTAATTTTGTTATCTTAAGCTTAGTTTTGTAAATTAGCTGTTAAGTTGTGTTGTATATATTTGAAGGAGATGTGAAGTGGTGAATGCAGTGGTTATCTCATGCATCTTTTGTGACACATTGGAGAGATGAAGAAAGTTGTATATCTCCACTATTGTTTTATATTGGGAACTACCTTTTTAATTTAAGGTCATTATATTTTTATTGTATTTTTAAGATAGGTTACGTAACGCTATAACCTGTTTTACACTTTTTAGCTCTAAGATTGTCGTCAAAAGAGCGAGCGTGTTGTAATTTCGGTTATATATTCGTACCTCTATCTGCTATGTTTTGATGTAAATATAATGTTAAGTTAGATAAGTTAAAGGGTAGTTTCCTTTGTATTTAAGTTTTTTTGACACTGCGTTGCAAAGGGTGCCCCGGGGTCAGTTTTGTGTAGCGGGTAGATGCTATATAGGGAGGTCACCGCGCGCCTCGGGACAGTCTAGTCTAGGTCACCGCGCAGGAAGGAGAGGTCACGTTGGAGTGGTGTCCAAGGGTATGGGGTGAGTACGTGTGTGTGTTTTAATTGGAGATTGAGAGTGAAGCCAGTGTTGTGTGTTTTTACTTTTACTTCTTACGTTACTGGGTTTTTGATGTGGGTATTTGTTTGAGTTTGCTTCGCGCATTTTTTACCCATCATCTATTTTTCTTCCCCTGTTTGAGTGGGGTTTGTTTTAGTAACGTAGGGAGTGAAATAAGTTTTTTTTTTTTTTTTATCCATTCCTTTTTTTCAGGGTTTGGGTATTTGAGTGTTTTTACTCTGGCTCGCGTCTCTCTCTCCAGTTATAATATTTATTTCTTTGTGTGTGTTTGTTTTTGTGTTTGGTTTTTGTGTTGGGTTTTTGTGCTTGTATTTGTGTTGGTGTTTTTATTTCCCGACCTGTGCCTCAATTAAATTAGGGGTTAGAGTATTTGTTTGGTGTTTATTTGTTGGGTGTAATTTATTTGGTGTTTGTTTTTAGGTGTTTGGGTATTTGTTTTTGTGTTTTAGATTTTTGGGTACTTTTCTGGTACTTTGTTTGTGTGAGGTGAAGTAGTTTATGGTAGAATATTCGTGATCTTGTGTGTATTTTTGTATTTGTTTCTCTTTTAATTAATTACTTTCAATGTAATTAACTACCCTTCTGGTAGACAGATCAACCTTTTGAATTAAATTTCCGTTGTGTATGTAAACATTAACTTGTAAATAAATCTAGTGTAGTTTGTTTACTTGTTTTTTTTTAAACTTTATTTCTGAAATCCCCCTTTTAAACCTGGTAATTAAGTTTCTTCCTCATTCATTTTAAATTCATTGGCCTTTAAAGTGTAACGTCAAGAACGAGAGGCGAAAAATAAGTTTGTTGTTGTTGAGTGCGGGGGGGGGCATGACAAGTAATACACCCACCCACCGACCCAGACACTTACACACAGACACACACACAGACACACAGACACAACTACACACACACACACACACACACACACACACACACACACACACACACACACACACACACACACACACACACACACACACAGCCAGGCGCACAGCCACACCCAGGCGGGCACCCACACCCCGGCTCTCTCTCTCTCTCTCTCTCTCTCTCTCTCTCTCTCTCTCTCTCTCTCTCTCTCTCTCTCTCTCTCTCTCTCTCTCTCTCTCTCTCGTGTGTGTACTTCTTGATCCCTGAACAGCTACAGCATAAATTTTAATACTTTGTGACTGTCGACGGATAAAATAAGAAGTGGTATGTTTTTGCATAGTTTTCGTTTTTTCTATGGTCGACACACACTGCTGGTTGCGCCACAGATTTGGTCAGTCCTTATGGTTTTGTCAATGCTCAAAATATCAAGTAGAAATATCTCTAGCCAATTAACTCACTTCAACATGGACTAATTATCGCTGGAATACTTTTCATGCAAATTTTTTCAGGTTCCGTTATCGTGATCAAATACATGTTAACAAAATACACTATAACATTAGTAATTTGGATGGATGTTGCAACTGGCACCAATGTTTCTCGAGCCCACGCTTGCTCGCTTTCATGCATGACGTGAAACATTAAACTTTCACTCACCCGGAAGAGCAACAAATATTCCTGTCTTCTGAATAACCTACGGCGTTACATACATAAACGAAGGTGTTAAAATTTCACCAAACGTAGGCAGTATCTCTTCAGTTATATCAGGAATGGAGGTAGGTGGTGGTGGTGGGCGGAGATGGTGGTGGTAGTGATGGTAGTGGTGCTAGTGGTTATGGTGGTGGGGGTGGAAGGGGTGGTAGGGGTGGTGGTGGTGGCGGTGTATGTGTGTATGTGCCTGTATGTGTGTGTGTGTGTGTGTGTGTGTGTGTGTGTGTGTGTGTGTGTGTGTGTGTGTGTGTGTGTGTGTGTGTGTGTGTGTGTACGAGTGTGTATGCGTGTGTGTGTGTGTGTGTGTGTGTGTGTGTGTGTGTGTGTGTGTGTGTGTGTGTGTGTGTATGTGTGTGTGTGTGTGTGTGTACGAGTGTGTATGTGTGTGTGTGTGTGTGTGTGTGTGTGTGTGTGTGTGTGTGTGTGTGTGTGTGTGTGAGAGTGTGTGTGTGTGTGTGTGTGTGTGTGTGTGTGTGTGTGTGTGTGTGTGTGTGTGTGTGTGTGTGTGTGTGTGTGTGGATCATGATCATCCAGTATGTCTATTTATTACCAAACTGTTACCCTCTCCTCACCCCTTCCATCACGCTTGTCTAATATAAATTACTTAACATCTAGTCTACATTCATAGAGTTGATAGAAGGAGGAAAGAAGGAAGGAAGGAAGACAGGTATAGATAACTAACATTTTAACTACGTATTAACACTTACATAGCAGCGCTGGTAACAGGTAATTGGTAACAGGTAACAGGCGGTAATCCTCTTATTAACACACGGTACTAACACTACAAAATATTCATGAACGCGCGATGGATGGGCGAGGTGAGATGAGGTGTGACTATGGTTTGCAGTGTTCAGATGGATGGAAGTATAACCACACTGGCTTGTACCTCCCCGATGCCCAGCAGGCTTCTGCCTAAAGGCTAGCTAAGCTCGGATGTGATACCAGGTCTTGCCAGATAGTGAATATTAGGTTATGCTACTTCTTAAAATTATTAATATAATCTAATTTATATATATATTTTTTTAACGCCACGCTGTTTTGAATGCATGTAGAACAACAGGTTATGTAATAATTCCTTGCTTTACGTTGTTTTAATATTTATTAGTTTTATTTGTTATATAGCAACACTGTCAGTCATGTTTGCTAGCCTGAACCGGATATGCTAGCGAGCGATCACCTTTTCCTTACCAAGCCATTCATCTCATTATAATTATGGTTTTAATCACCAAATATAACCATAGTTGATCATTATTAATACGCCAAGACGGCAATTCCTATTACTATTGACTCGTAAAGTAAGGCAGATGAAGGCTGAAAGGTTGGTACGAGACGGCTGCCTGATGTTTCAAACATCTGAACAACACGTAATGAGCGAGTGAGCGAGTGAGTGAGTGAGTGAAGCAGCTGATTCCCTCTCCCTACCAACCCACTTGGTAACTGCGTGGAGGAAGGGGAGAGGAGGGAAGAGAGGAAGGGAGAGGAGGGGCAGCAGACAGGACAGCTTGCCACTCCACACATACAATATATATTTCACCACCAATCTATTTATTTGTTAGAAATTATACTGTTGATCTGAATCCTAGAAGACATTATGAAGGTTTAGTAACACCAGTATACATAAAATACTATATTAATGGCTTAGGTGATAACTTTTTTTAAACAAGCTGTTGTATGTTTGTGTGTGTGTGTTTGTTCAATCTGAAGTAAGACTCATCAGGCAATATCCTTCACTCAGTGGCTCAGATTGTCTTCGGACGACAGGGCAATGTGTTTTGCAGCAATTACCCAAACTGAAGCGAGCAGTTTGGGTGTGCTGGGTGAATGGGTTTTGGGGTCATGGTCACCCAGCATGTCTATTTACTTAATTACTATTATTAGTTATTATTTTCATTATTATTATCATTATTATTATCATTATTATTAGTAGTATTGTTATTACCACTATTATTATCATCGTTACTATCATTATCATCACTATTACCACTATCAATACTATTACACTATGATTTTATTACTATTATCATTATTATTATTATCATCATGGTTGTTGATATCCTTAGCAGCAGCATAGTATTGGCATGCACCAGAAAATATCGACACGCTAAAGCTATGGAAAACCTTTTGGTGGAAGGAGGATGTGTCACACTCACTGGCAGGTAATGGTGACTCCGATGAGTGGAAGTGCAATTTTGTTGTATTTTGCAACCATTTTTTTTTTTTATCCCTACAACACTTCCAATTGGAAGTAGTTATTTTCTATTATATTGGTAAGTGTGTGTGTGTGTGTGTGTGTGTGTGTGTGTGTGTGTGTGTGTGTGTGTGTGTGTGTGTGTGTGTGTGTGTGTGTGTGTGTGTGTGTGTATGTGTGTGTGTGGGGGGGGGGGTACTTCGAATGAAACGTATGTCTCATTTTAACAAGATAGAGGATTTCAATCCAAAGAAAGAACTCCCACCAACTTTTCCTTATAAATTAATATGTTATAATGTATTATGATTCTCTGAACTTAAAATCTCTCCTAGGAGGTCAAAGATTATAATACTGTGATTTCGTATAGGTCACTAACATGCACTTAATTGGTGAATTGGACGCGGCAATCATTCATCTTCCTTTGTCCATCATCATGTTTTTGTCTTGGTAACCCACGATGCATGATGACAAGTACAACTACATTTCTTTCTCCGCAACATTTGCTCCTCTTTTCTACCATTCCTTCCATAGCCTCTCCCTGATGGCTTCTCCACCTTCTCTTGCACTACCATTATTTCTTCAACATTCTTCTCTTTTCCCCTTTTCCTTCCTCTTAAAGTCACTCCCTTCCTCTCTTTTTTAACGCTATTCTGTCACACTATTCCCACCCCCCACTTCTCCCAAACAACATCCCGTGTCGTCCCAGTCGCTTTATTGGCTTCTCAGCGTGTCCTCACTCCGCTATTGTCCTGCCGCTGAGTCTCTGTGTTTGCAGCGGCACACCACAATGGCTGCATGATTACAGTCACCGGCATAAAAGTTTACTCAATACATCTAATTACTACACTTCCTCTTGAAAAAAATTAATTATGTCACACGTTTTCAATAATAAATCTTGTGTGAAAATTATATACTGAAAGCCAATTAATGCAATTATTTTTTATCAATACTAACTAAGTAGATTTTCTTTATTTATAATTGAATATTCGATGTAGTGGACGATTTTTCTATGAGATTTGTTAGTTTTTCATTATTAATATTTCTTTATAAACTATGCTTGTGTTGGTTCGTGGTGTTTCCCTCCTCAAGCACTCCGTTATACCAAAAAACGTCACGGATTTTTTTTCATCTCTGTCTGGCTACAACCTGGCAAATATGTACAATTATTTTATTTTATTCATAGTTCCATGAATATTTGTTGCGGCATTGAGTACGAGGAAGCTAAGTTTTTATTTTATTATTATTATTATTATTATTATTATTATTATTATTAGTAGTAGTAGTAGTAGTAGTAGTAGTAGTAGTAGTAGTAGTAGTAGTAGTACTAGTAGTAGTAGTAGTAGTAGTAGTAGTAGTAGTAGTAATAGTAGTAGTAGTATCATTATTACTATTATAATTATTAGTATTGTTATTTGTTACTCAATCTGTCTCGTTTTTGCTGGTATGTTTTCAAGTTGTAGGTAGATTGTAGTGGCTGTAATACTGCCGGAAAATGAATCTCAATGGAGCTCAATGTTTGAATCAGATACCTTTAGCTACATATTTGGTTTGTTTACACCAAAATATTTTTTTAATGGTCAATAGAAAAATTTGAATCAATTACAGGAACTGCTTCAAATGCTCGCTGGGATATCAAGACAAGCATTAGCCCTCTCATATAGCTTGTCAGCCATGGGTCAATCACTTGATTGAATGAGCGCATGACAAACGAGTTTCCGGCTTGCCATTTGCCGTACTAGTGGTTTGGCGAAACCAAAGGACCACATAAATGACTGTTACTTCTGCCTATGCAACATCAAGGGTTATTCAGTAAAGGAGCGAAGTCGAATCAAGTATCACAACCTGGCATCCGGAATTCGACCAGTGCCAAACTGTGTTGAGCTACCGGTTCCAAGTCCACCAGTTACACAAGAACACCATGAATATGGTGTTGAATCCGAAGCCGGAAGCTAAGCTGATAGTGAATACGATGATGACTCCAAAAGCACGGGACCACAACTGTTCATTCAGTCAGGAATATCTACATAAACTTATTAGCGACCTTGATCTACTGAAAGAAAAAGAGGAGCTTCTTGGATTGCAGCTGAACCAACAGAATAATCTGCGTTTTTCTTTTTTGATGAAAGGAGAAACACCGCTTTGATTTCTTGCATGCGATAGCAAAAAATAGCAAAAAGCATTTTCAATTTTCTGATATTGAATGGTTTTCTTTTTTCCTCCGTCAACTAATCTAGTAGTTATTGGTGCACCAGTTATTGGTGCAAGGAACTCTGATTATATGACGGTCGAGACCTACCAACCCTGAAATTAGCTAACTATGCCTGCCACTGACGAGGTTCATGCTGGATTGAAAGGAAAAAGAAAAATAACAATGGACTTTTCTTCCTCCTCTTCCAGTTCATGATCATTATCATTATCGCCATCATTATCATTGACATTATCATTCTTCATCATTTTTCTTCTTCAAAGGAATATCTTATAATAAGAGTCATGTAACAGTTATCTGATTTAAAGTTATATGTTTTGTCATAAATCATCGAAAAAAAACATAAAACAATAATATATATATATATATATATATATATATATATATATATATATATATATATATATATATATATATGTATATATATATATATATATATATATATATATATATATATATATATATATATATATATATATATATATATATATATATAAGCTGGCATCTTTTAATGAAGAACAGCAAGAGCAATAATACAGCATGTTGCCGGCTTATCAGTACATCGCCGCCCTTCCTTCGTTCTACCTTCCCTGTCCAAGGCGATGACATTCTAAATTCCTCCCACACATAGATTGAATACATATACTATTTTTTCTTCGGACTATAGAGGCTTTCACGTTTGAATAACATCCTTTTCATTCTGAGAGTTTTGTTAAGCTAACAAGTAAAGAAGAATAAGCACAACTTTAAAGTTTGGGCTTTCTTGGCATAGTCTGTTAACATCAGCTTCATCTATATGGGTATAAGGCACGTTACCCAGAAGCTAATCCTGCTTGTCAGGTTGTTTCTGAAAGGGATAACCCGGCTTGGAGGAGGCCAAGGGGACGTCCACAAATGTCGTGGCTCGGGCAAGTCGATGCTTCCTATAGGGAGCTAATTGTTCCTAGGGGATGTCGCACCTACCATCTGTTTTAGTGCGGTTGAAAACAACATACGCACGGTTAGGAGACAAGAGCTGTTTAAGAGGTATAAGATGGCTCTGGGCACGATTAACTTCTTGGAGGCAACCCTGTAGAGTGTAGAGTCTTGCCTCGTATAGTTGTGTGTGCAAGGTGAAGTTCTGACGCTTTTGCAATAAAAAACTGGATGGCTGATCATTGAAAAAGATAGTTCATAGACAACTGGGCATGATTCAATGGTAAAGATCACCTGTACGCTAGAAACGGTGTTCATCTCTTTTCTCGGAGATTTGGAGTGTTGGCTTGGAGAATAGAGAATGAGATGAGAGCCAGGGTTTTCCTTAGAGATAGGAAGGTGTGGAGGAGAAAAGCAGCTTGAGAGTAAAGATGGGAGTACTATTGGAAAACACAGGAAGAAAGACAATAAGACTAGAAACACGACTGGGATAAACAAAAAAAGCCAGCTAGCTTCTTTTTTTTCTACATCACAAACCATTTGCGCCAATAGGCTTTATGGAGGCTAAGATGAACTGACTCTTGCCCGTTTTTTGGCGTAGGTTTAGATTTTTTATAGTGACGCCTCGAATGTTACGTTCTCTCTTGAATATGTTAAGAACAAGAATGCCTATTGCTGCTACAGCCTCAAATGCATATAACATTGTAAGTCCCACCTGAGGACTGTATGGCAGCTATTTTGGTAATCCTTGGCCACTCGGTGATAATAACAAAGAAAGAAAAGTAGACAGTGGATATCAGGACTCAAACCCCGGACCCTATGTTTGCATGCCTGAATGCTAACCACTGTACTAACTGCCTCCCAAAACTTAGAAGTGATGGTTAGAGTATATCAAACAAATAGCCGTAGTATTAGAACAAATGCATTTATTGAAAGAATTCGCGGGAGTAGAAAAGTTTGATGATATTGCCATCACAGAAACACGGAAACTCGGCAGATATGGACTTTGCAACATAATCTGAAATAGACGAGTACAGTGTATATCATAAAAATTATAATACGAAGGGTAGGAGAAGGGTTAGCGATCTACCTAAAGAACACGATAACTAGTATGATAGCAGCAAAGTAAAATCGAAAGTCAACAGCGAATCATTATGGGTAGAACTTATTAACGAGAGGGAGAAGCAAATCGTAGATAATATTTATAGAACACCTAATCGATCTACAGAGGCGTTCACGCTATTATTTCAGGAAATTAATGCAGCAGCTAAGGATGGAAGTGTGTGTTTTATGGGGGATTTTAATTGCAGAAATGTTGACTAGATTAATATCACTATAGATCAAGAATTGACGATTTCATCACTAAAATTTAAGATAATTTTCTTATGCAAATAGTGAGTGAGCCCACTAGAGAGGATGGCATTCTGGATTTAGTTATAGCAAATAACGACGACTTGGTCAGTAATGTGGAAATACGAGGACAATTAGGCAGCAGTGATCACCAAGAAATAAGTGTTGAAATCGAGTGGGATATGAAGCTTCCTCCCAATCAAGTAAAGGTGCCAGACTTTAGGAGAGCAAATTATGAAGGATGAATTATATGTTTGGGTCAAGTGTGTCAGGTGTGTTAAGCCCTGGAAGGCTGTGGTTACATAAGGTATTGAGGAGTCAGGTCAGCCAACAGGTGTGAACAATGCCTCGCAGAAGGAAGGGTGATTAGATTGGGTGTTGTCAGGTCAGACTCCAAGTGTTTGCCCACTCAAAGGGAGGTAAGATCCGTTATTTAGATCAGATTTATATGGAGAGGAAAGATAATGACAAGAAGTGGTCAGCAGAATAGTGTGAAGCATGAGTATAACAAATTTGTTAGCGAGTTGTTGATAGGACAACAAATGTTTATCCCTAACATATATATAAGGTCAAATAGAAATAATCCGAAGTGGATGACAGATAGGTTGAAACACTTGTTAGGCATTATAAGAGATTATATCTAGAAATTATATCTATAAATTATATCTAGATTACGAAACAAGTCTTACAAAGAACAATTAAGGAGCCTTCATTATTCAATGTATCCAACATATGCTTGAAAAATAATTCAAATTTACCGTAGCTTTGAAAATATTAGCATAAAACAATACAATTATCTACTTTCCAAGCACCACTCGTAACAATGGCTTCAAGATCTTTGGTAAACGATTTCAATCGAAAGAAATGAAGCACTTTTTCTATAACAGAGCCGTGACTGGAATTATTTACTGGCGCTAATAGTTAGCAGTAATATGAGTAGAACGTTAAAGGAGAACTCGATTAGTACTTATCATGTTCCCAAGTCCAGTATTTTATTTTTGCGTGAAAAGTTTTTTTGGGGTCGTATTGGCCGTAGATTACACCTCTTCTATCACTTTTATGTACATATTTGATTATAGTTCTTCCATAGTGCATGCCACTGCTTTCTCTTCAGGCCAACTTTGGTTGGAAAGGGGAGAGGATGAGGAAGAGTCTTTCATTTTGCTGTCCTTTTGTTTCTGATATATAGATAGAATAGTAGTAGAGTGTAGCCACACGAACAACCTCGTTAGGTCCAGTAGCGCTGTTGCTGTCTGTTATTCCTTTCGAATTTTTGTACTCCTCCTCTTTCTCTTCCTCCTCCTTTTCCTCCTCTTCCTCCTTTTCTCCCTCCTCTTCCTCCTCCTATTCCTCCCCCTCGTCCACTTCCACGTCCTCCTCCTCCTCCTCTTCCTTCCTTCCTCAATATCCAAATTTCAGGAGTTTGAAAACAAGTTAGGTGACTGGAATCTATCCATATATTGACAGAAACCATGGCTCTTGATAAACAACTGCGTTTTAACTATTGGGTTTATGAATTATTGTTAGGTTGGCCCTTTCATCTGTAATCCCTCCACCTATCAGCGTGGTCTTGTTCTTATCAGGAGCCGTGGACAAGCTATGCATAAACGTTCAATTCATCGTCTTGGGAGAGCTTTATACAGTAATATTTAGTAATATTCAACCTCTAAACGATTACGCGTGACAGTACAGACCCCAAGACGCTCTCGGTTAAGTATTCACCCAAGGAACAAGATTAACCAACAACCACACCTCTCTAAAGAAGGAAGGCAGGAGCACGTTAACGAGAATTCCGAGAAGAAAGGATGACATTTTTTCTGCTCACCATGAGTCGATGTAGAATCATATGATGGTCATGCAGGTATGAATGAGTGAAGGAAGCCCAGTGAGCCTGCAGAGAAAGGGAGAGGGAACTCGAGGTGTAAGAGTTTCCCGAGGAATGGTATGTTTTTGAAAGAACTCCGGAGAGATCAGGGTCAAGATGCGCTCCACCTCCTGGAACTCTAATGAAGACTTCTTTATGTTCTCCATGATCAGATGTGGATAGATATTTAGTGGTCGAGATAGGCGACAATTACTCAGTTAGTGATCGTTTCTACGATGTTGATCAAGGACGGACAAGAGAATATGCGCGCAGTAATTAACTAGAAAAATAAATGCTTGAAAAGAAAAAAGAAGCAATGGTAGAAACAAGACGTAAACAAATGTAATGTTACATAGAAAAAAGAATCTAGAGGTTGCCGCCGAATCTATCAAAGTTTATCGGAATCTCATTTGGCGAAGAGAGGTGAGAACAGGAAAAGTGGACAGACACACGCTGCTAGGCAAGGAATGCAATAAGAAGGGTAGTGACGGCGGTAAGAATGACAAACAAAGAAGACAGGAGAAGAAAGTATATCAGATGAATGCCATTACTTAAGGCCTCTTCTATTTGTTCCCAATGATCTACTCCGGATTCTGCTCCGAATCCGAATCTGTTTTGGATTTATTGGGTGCAAATAGAACAGCAGAATCTGTTTTGGATTTGCTGGATCAAAACAATAACAATGAGAGGCCAGTCGCTGCCCAGCCGTCACACTAGTCACTTCTCCGAGGAAGTGTCGAGAGTTACAACTTTAATTTCCTGATGCATTTAGGGTGACAGCGGCACCCCTAAATATGGTTATATTGAGAGGCCAGTGGCTGCCCAGCCATGATCAACTATTGACGCCCACCACTTTTACTGGGACATAGAATTAATAAAGGTCACCGATCGTCATGAGGTTAACCTCAAGATCAAGATAAAAGCATGACCTGACCTGACCTGTGATACCAAGATCAAGATGAAGCAGTTAGGCCTACAACGCCATCCCAGCACACACAACGCCATCCCAGAAACCCAGCTACCTGCCCATACAACTTTTTTTTAAAGTAGATCAGAATGGCAGCAGGCTTTGCTAATCAACTCTTGGAAGACAGTGACGAGGACAATGTACCAGCAATCATTGCTGCAAGTGCTTGTTTGGTGCATGCTGAAACAATCAGGTAAGAAATACAAGCCCCCCTGTTCCTCCACAAAAGGGAGATGATTATCAACTTTGTTTTGAAATTATTTCCTGTAATGCTGTTACAATAATTTACCTCCATTTGATTGTTTTTCTTTTTCTGTTATGCATTTGAGTGTTAAGATGTAATTTGTTGTACAAATAAATATTACACATAAATAAATGATATTGCGTGGTGCTTTTCTAATATGGTTTTAATTTTAAGAATATACCAAAGCCAGTGGACTATGTAATTCTAATAACATTATCCTACTTTATGGATGATGATGAGAGGTGGATGAAATAAGAGGTAATAATGGGGTAACAGAAATTAGCACGTATAGGCCATCAGACCTTTTGTAGCTTCCTATTATAATTATGTTTTTTCCCTTCCTTTTAGATTACATGGAAGGCATGATTCCACCTTTTCTGAAACATTGGAAGGAATGGATGATCTAGCCTTCTTCCAACAACTGAGACTGTCCAAAGCAGCCTTCGACCATCTGCATAGCCTCCTCCGACAACAAGAACAAGAGGATGTTACTGTGTACAAGAGAGGGAAGAAGAAAATAACACTGACAGAGTGTTTGCACATCACCCTCTGGTATTTGGTGAATAAAACAACATTCAGAGAGACTTCACTCCAGTTCAACTTATCTATCAGTGTCACACACAAAATTGTATATAACATGACAGATAAGATTTGTGGATTAACAGAAAACATTATCAAGTGGCCAACAGACCTGAAAAAGACCGAGGAGGAATTTATGATTACAGCTGGATTTCCTGGTGTTGTGGGAAGTATAGACGGCACACATGTTAAAATTTGCCCTCCTGCCAATAGGCATAATGAGTATTTGGATAGGACATTTAAACATAGTGTCACTTTACTGGCTGTTTGTGATGCTAAAAAAAATTTCACATGGATATCTACAGGATTTGCTGGCAGTATTCATGACCAAAGATGTCTTTCTTTAAGTTCGATGAGTGAACGAGTGTCAATATTGCCTAATGAGTACTTCCCAAAGACTAGTACACACATAGTGGGAGATTCAGCATTTACTCTGCAACCAGGATTGATGGTACCATTTAAGGATTTTGGAAATTTGACCCCATCACAAGCTTTATATAACAAAAATCTTTCTTTAACTAGATGTGTTATCGAAAACACTTTTGGTTTATTGAAAAATAGATTCAGGTCTTTGATGAACCTCGAAGTAAAACTTTAAAATGTTACACCAATTATTGTAGCATGCTGCACCCTCCATAACATTTCTTTAAAATTTAATGATTATCTTGAGGAATCAGACACTATGGACCCACCAGATGAATCTAGTGATTCTAATCCAGCAACAGAGTTTGAGTCAAACAATCCCAATGCAGCTGCAAAAAGAAGAGGCTTGTGTTCAATGTTTTCCGAATTCCAAGTCACACACACGAGTAACAGATAGCTAGCCTATGCTGGTTGTTATTTAAAGTTAAGATAATCCTCAGGTAACATGTACCCATGCTCAGGTAAAGTTAACATGTAGTATTGTATGTTCATTATTTAGTCATATTTTTTTTAGTGATTAATAAATTATACATAATAATTCCGTCTTTTTATTCCTGTTTCAGAATTCCTTTTTATAAAAATATAAAATTAAATCTGGTGTAAGGGCCTCACTGTTTTCCTTAAAATATCATAAACAAATAAATAATATATTATGTAAATGACCTCAATCACTGCTGCTGCTGCTGCTTTCCCTCCGCCTTCTCTTCTTCTGCATAGCAGTTGATTCATTGATTGCATCCACAACCTTATTAATCTTTTCCACCTGCTGTTGCTGCTGTTGCAGAATGTGTTGCAATATTTGCATCATCTGAACCTGGAAAATTGTTTTGTGTTCCCTATATTCATTTCTTTTTTTCTCCTTTTCTTTCACAACATTTGTGTGTTCCTGAAAATTTTCTATGATGCTAGTCATGAAGTCCCTCATTTGCCTGTTATGTGATGGAGGTGTCAGCCGTATGGAATCATCGCGACTTCTTTTCTTATGGCTCTAGAGGTTCCCTCGATGTCACTATCAGCTGTGTTGTCCAACTGTGTTAAGCTTGAGGCTACTTCTGCTTTAGGAACCATGCTGGAAGGACCAGGAATATCTTCTGGTAGCCCCGACATACAACTTACATTGGTCCTCAGGGCTGCTGCATTCTGAGCCTGTGTAGGGAGGAGGGTGACATTGAACATATTGAAGTAGGTGAAAAAAGAAGTAAAAAATAGTGGGAAGTATTGTAGATAAGAAGAGTAGACAGCACAAAGGAATACAAACAGCAACAGACCTAAAAGTCCATATTTGGCTGTTTGATTCCTCTAAACTAGACTGACTATTATTTGTAGAGAAAGGATAGTAGACTAGCAAACTCCTCCACATCCCCTTTCCCTCTATCTAAAGCAGCCCAAAAAAGTAACAGCAGTTTAATAGGACTGTGAAAAGAATGGTGTGTATCTACGAAAGTAACTTTTTTTAGACACGAGTTTTAGATGGAAAATATGCTAATAAATCTTCAGTAAAGTATCTTAAGTACCTTAGATGCACCACTGTCATATATGTTTGTCGGATTTACAGCATGGCTGTCATGGACCAATGCATGAATTTCTTCATAGAAGGTAGGCTTTGATATAGTAGCCGCACCTGTTTTCTTTGAATTATCGGTGAATTTCTTGTTATGTCCGCAGCAAATTTTTCCATTTTGAATTACATTGCTCGGCATTGAAGTTCATCTGAAACTGTAGGTTAAGGTTACAAATAGAATGTGTTACTGCATACATTGTTAGTGATGAGTGTTGGAAATCAGAGGAACCAAATTAGTATGTTATATAATAAAAATTAAAAAAATGCATGTACAATCATGGATTAGTATTTGTCGATAGCTTTTAACACAGCTCCATTCCGGAACATCCCTTATAGAGTCAGTAGGTGAGTTTCTACTTTTCTATTTCAACACAATCTTTGCTTGTATAAGCCATCCTCCCCATAAACTACAATCAATGTTACACCTGTGTTCATAATGCCTTTTCCTTTATCAAGAACCATCACCATTCAATATTCCAAATGACTTTCTTCAACTAGAACTCTCTCTTTTATATAACTTGTGCCATATGGCCTTTGTTGCCTGGCACATTTCCCCCCCCCCACATTACAATTACAATTACAATTTTATATAACTTAAGAATATAACTCTTAAATACTATACCTTATTAGTTAATTTCATTGCAATATCTTTCCATATGGCTTTCTTTTTGGTGACTTTATCTTGGATTAATCTATAGTTGTCTTTGACTAGTTGGAGGAATGTGTCGACGATAGTTGGCAGCCAAGCTCCTTCCTTCCCAAGACTGGAACATGCATGGTTTTGCTCTTCTATTGTGAGTGTGAACTCAGTTACTAGCAATGGGAGAAGAATATGAAAAAAATATAATACTTTATGCCTGTTCTGTATCCCACCAAAAAAATTTCAGAGGCTCTAAAGATTCAACACTAAGAACAATTTTAATATGAACTAAAACTGTAATAAACAATTTATTAATAATTTTGCATGAAGCAATGACACCAGATTTCTATACCTTGAGCTGGTTTATGTTCAGTTGAAGGTATGTCTTTATGCACAGTATTTTCGTGCTCCAAAAATGCTTCGTGTGTTGTAATTACCAACTGGCAAGGTTGGCATAGATACCTAAGGGAATCATGCAGACAAATAAAAATTTTGGTCACCACAATATAGCACATGTATGTGATTGTATACACAAAAAACAACATAACATGTATAGTTGCATGTACTGAACACATGTTAGTAGTATTATACCTCTGAACCAATACACCACAAACTATTTGAAAATGTAAATTTTCCAGTATGTAGTATATTCTGAGAAAGTTAACTAAAAAAAATTTGTTTGGCAGTTCCAGTCCCGGGGCTAAGTTAGGTATAACCCTACCATTGGTCTTCCTCCCCCTCCCGCAAAGAAAAGAAAAAATAAATATGCATTAACAAAGGATTCTATGTTCGTTGGGAGGCGATAAGGAATTGTTATATCTCATTAACTCTTTATTTATGATGAGAATGAGTGTCAAAGTCGTCTGAAGCACAATGTGGGAGTGATGGGAATGTAGGAAAACATATTCAATTTTAGAGTAAAACATTGCACAAAATAATAAATTTTGCTTGTTGACTGAACAGGCAAACCCCATCAGATCATTCCAAAAAAGTATTAATAAGATGTTAAAACTAACCCTGTTTAGAATCATCCTGCATATCACATAACCCAATTTTTTCATTTGCTAACCTAACCTAACCAATTGCTATCTATACTCATTATTATTCATAATCAAGCCAATCGTTATATATATTCTGGATTATTCATAATCAAATAAAACGTTATCTATGCTCAGGATTACTCATAATGTATAACAATTTTTTTTAGTAGAGGCTGCTGTTATATATCTCCCTTGTTTCTGGTATTCATTACCATCATTAT
>JAXIVD010000611.1:105000-111201 GCA_036785275.1 Cancer borealis | reverse complement strand
TCACACATCTGTAAAATCGTATTACACATCTGTACACCTTCACAATCGCCTTACACACCTGTACACCTTCACACACCTGTACAAACACTGCCCAACACATTCACCATAACACATCGTACAGCTGGCAGAAATCATACGGCCTTCAGTAGCAAAATATACTGCTATAGTAACTGAGAAATGCATCATCATAAAAGAACATTGTGTTTTATCTTTTAATACGATACGAAGTGAGTTTTCATTGAAAGAAAAAAATCAAGGGTGTTGTACGAATTATGTTTGAAGCTTCATTCTGTGCAGCTCAGAGACTCCGAGATTCATGTTTGCATTGTGTGTGGTTGGTGGTTGTTCGTAGTGACTGCTTTGATTACCCTTTGATGAGTTAAGTGGTTTAGTTCGATTTGTGTAACCTATGCTTGTATTCTTGTGTGAAGCCTGCAGTGTTTGTATTCTATTTCAAAACTTACGCCACTGTAGGTGTTCGCTTGCCTTGCACACCTTGCGTTTGTGGATTAAAAAGAAGTAACCGTGTTTGGTGCTCCTGATGTGTTGATTAAGTCGTTTCCCCTCCCCCCCCCCACACACACACAAACACACACACACACACACACACACACACACACACACACACACACACACACACACTAACCCACCATTTCACGGACGAGTGTGAGGTTGTTCATATCCTGCTTAGGCATCCCTAAGTCAAAAATCATTTGGTTGTAACCCAAGTAGGCGTGGGCCCTCCTGTCGTCGACGGCCACCTGCCTCACGTACTCCTCGATCGTCAGTCCTGTATTTTTCTGTCACATACACAGAACTTTGCAAATCATAATGCTGTTACAACATAAACTTTTTAATGATAACAATAAAGTACCATATACATCCCTACATATGTAGTTTGATAGAGAGAACACATGTTGCCATATTAGCTCTCGACCACCAAATCAAACCTGTTCAACCCAGGTCAAATCGGGTCATTCTCTCACGCTTGTGCCCCAGACATCTTCACTCTTCACTCAGCGGAGTCTTCAGCTCACCTCAGACAGCCATCTCGAGAGGACATCCCCTCTCCTGTCTGTAACATCATATATCGTGTGTGTCCACCGCTGGTTTCTAAATTAATCAAACTATCATCTATGTACAGTACATCACCTGAATATTTTTGTGTACATTAAATCAATGAAATCCATCAGTGTGTAAGTCGTCTCCTGAAAGACGCCTCTGTTTAACTTAACGCAGATACCCAAACACTTGCCTTTCCACTCATTCAACATTGTTTCAAAGCAACGCTGCCCAATCACATCAACATCTATCTACCTTGGCAACATCAACAATCCTCCATTCATAACAAATATTTTTATTGGATGGAAGACTGTTGATGTTATTAGTTTTGAGACTAGATGTTGAATGAATATGAAGTCGAGTGCTGATATGGGAACGCGTGTTCTCTCCAGGGACTGGACGCCGGCTGGTAGGGAAATGTGACTTTTCTATTGATAGAGCAAGACAAATACACTGGAAGCTATCCAATTACATATGTAGATATATATGGTACAATAACATCACTAACAATGATGATGATGATAATAATAACACATACAATGATGATGATACAATGATAATAATGATAATAATAATAATAATAATAATAATAATAATAATAATAATAATAATAATAATAATAATGATAATAATAATAAGAGGAAGAACAAAAATAATAATAATACCTTCAGCTTGCTGAAAGAATATAGGGACTTGAAGAGAGCCGTGGGTTCCCTGACGATGGTGAAGAAGATGGTGTCTTCAGGCATGACTTTTTTCACCTGTAGGGGAGAGGACAAGTACTGTACGTCACTCACACACGCTCGTTACGTCAGGTTGGACAAACCATATGATTTAAAACAACTGTACCTCACACGTACAATCATAACTGGCGAACAAAAAATAAAATAAAAAGAACCTCGAGCAACGGACCAGCAGGAGGATGGCGGCCTGAAGGGCCTGGCGGTTGCATGCCACCGCCCCTCACCAACCTCTCCCTTTCCCTTCCTCGAACTTTGTCCATCGTCCTCCACGCCACTCACCTCAGTGTGGTTCCACTTGGTGTGAATGGCGTAGATGTTTGGCGTCAGCTTGTTGAGGGACGAGGAAAGCACCATGTGGGCCTGAAACATACGTACGCCGCCGCCGAAGTAGTTCCCGATGTCCGGCAGTGCAAAGTGAAGGTTGTGTTTGTCTCCGTAGCGGAAGAGAATATTCTGAATGGGACGGAAGATGAATTATGTAGACACTCAGGTGTGTGTGTGTGTGTGTGTGTGTGTGTGTGTGTGTGTGTGTGTGTGTGTGTGTCTGTGTGTGTGTGTGTGTGTGTGTGTGTGTGTGTGTGTGTGTGTGTGTGTGTGTGTGTGTGTGTGTTAATGACGTGTGTATCAATTTGACATGTACTTATTAAAAAATGCGCATGTGTGCATGTATGTGTGTGTGTGTGTGTGTGTGTGTGTGTGTGTGTGTGTGTGTGTGTGTGTGTGTGTGTGTGTGTGTGTGTGTGTGTGTGTGTGTGTGTGTGTGTGTGTTAATGACGTGTGTATCAATTTGACATGTACTTATTAAAAAATGCGCATGTTTGCATGTATGTGTGTGTTTTTGAGTTAAATACTTGTGTGTATGTATGAAATGTGCACTTATTCACTGCAAATGTTACGAAGGCTTACCTGCACTGCAGAAGAGGCACATTTGTGGATTTTGAGGAAGGCGATGTTGGTCTTCGGCGAGCAAGTCTTAAGATCCAACCAGAGCGGCCTGCAAGAAGGAAAATGAGAGGAAATAGAGGTGGAGAGAGAGAGAGAGAGAGAGAGAGAGAGAGAGAGAGAGAGAGAGAGAGAGAGAGAGAGAGAGAGAGAGAGAGAGAGAGAGAGAGAGATACACTTACCTTGTTGTAGTGGACTTCCTCACGTCCATCAGCAGGGCGCCGCACAACAACACTATCGACACCACCGCAGGAATGAGCATCTTGAAGCGCCACAGCCGCGGCCCCAAACACAGTGGTCCTCGCATCATCCTCGTCCCGTCAGCGAGCAGGTCTCGCCTCTCCCTCGGCCACCTCACGTCTGTGGTCGCGCTGTGAACGATAACTTTCCTGTTCAAAGATGTTACCAGCAGAGTCTAGCCCCTTCCACCCCCAACACAGCTGCCTTATCATTGATGCAGCTCACTGGCAAACTTTTACGTTATACATTTTTTTCTTCTTTAATTTTCAAATAATACCTGTGTCACACACTGAACAGTCAACGCTGGTCCTCCACCTGCAACTCATACGCCTTCCCGTAGATCCATGCGTCACTTGGCCCACCACTAATCCGTGGACCCAATGGAGGAAGCCAACCCCCCAAGAGTGACACGTGGACGACTTTCTCCCCACACTGCATCACAAGATCTGACCATCACTTGATACTACATAAGGCCTCTTCTATTTGTTCCCAATGATCTACTCCGGATTCTGCTCCGAATCCGAATCTGTTTTGGATTAATTGGGTGCAAATAGAACAGCAGAATCTGTTTTGGATTCGCTGGATCAAAACAATAACAATGAGAGGCCAGTCGCTGCCCAGCCGTCACACTAGTCACTTCTCCGAGGAAGTGTCGAGAGTTACAACTTTAATTTCCTGATGCATTTAGGGTGACAGCGGCACCCCTAAATATGGTTATATTGAGAGGCCAGTGGCTGCCCAGCCATGATCAACTATTGACGCCCACCACTTTTACTGGGACATAGAATTAATAAAGGTCACCGATCGTCATGAGGTTAACCTCAAGATCAAGATAAAAGCATGACCTGACCTGACCTGTGACACCAAGATCAAGATGAAGCAGTTAGGCCTACAACGCCATCCCAGCACACACAACGCCATCCCAGAAACCCAGCTACCTGCCCATACAACTTTTTTTTAAAGTAGATCAGAATGGCAGCAGGCTTTGCTAATCAACTCTTGGAAGACAGTGACGAGGACAATGTACCAGCAATCATTGCTGCAAGTGCTTGTTTGGTGCATGCTGAAACAGTCAGGTAAGAAATACAAGCCCCCCTGTTCCTCCACAAAAGGGAGATGATTATCAACTTTGTTTTGAAATTATTTCCTGTAATGCTGTTACAATAATTTACCTCCATTTGATTGTTTTTCTTTTTCTGTTATGCATTCGAGTGTTAAGATGTAATTTGTTGTACAAATAAATATTACACATAAATAAATGATATTGCGTGGTGCTTTTCTAATATGGTTTTAATTTTAAGAATATACCAAAGCTAGTGGACTATGTAATTCTAATAACATTATCCTACTTTATGGATGATGATGAGAGGTGGATGAAATAAGAGGTAATAATGGGGTAACAGAAATTAGCACGTATAGGCCATCAGACCTTTTGTAGCTTCCTATTATAATTATGTTTTTTCCCCTCCTTTTAGATTACATGGAAGGCATGATTCCACCTTTTCTGAAACATTGGAAGGAATGGATGATCTAGCCTTCTTCCAACAACTGAGACTGTCCAAAGCAGCCTTCGACCATCTGCATAGCCTCCTCCGACAACAAGAACAAGAGGATGTTACTGTGTACAAGAGAGGGAAGAAGAAAATAACACTGACAGAGTGTTTGCACATCACCCTCTGGTATTTGGTGAATAAAACAACATTCAGAGAGACTTCACTCCAGTTCAACTTATCTATCAGTGTCACACACAAAATTGTATATAACATGATAGATAAGATTTGTGGATTAACAGAAAACATTATCAAGTGGCCAACAGACCTTAAAAAGACCGAGGAGGAATTTATGGTTACAGCTGGATTTCCTGGTGTTGTGGGAAGTATAGACGGCACACATGTTAAAATTTGCCCTCCTGCCAATAGGCATAATGAGTATTTGGATAGGACATTTAAACATAGTGTCATTTTACTGGCTGTTTGTGATGCTAAAAAAAATTTCACATGGATATCTACAGGATTTGCTGGCAGTATTCATGACCAAAGATGTCTTTCTTTAAGTTCGATGAGTGAACGAGTGTCAATATTGCCTAATGAGTACTTCCCAAAGACTAGTACACACATAGTGGGAGATTCAGCATTTACTCTGCAACCAGGATTGATGGTACCATTTAAGGATTTTGGAAATTTGACCCCATCACAAGCATTATATAACAAAAATCTTTCTTTAACTAGATGTGTTATCGAAAACACATTTGGTTTATTGAAAAATAGATTCAGGTCTTTGATGAACCTCGAAGTAAAACTTAAAAATGTTACACCAATTATTGTAGCATGTTGCACCCTCCATAACATTTCTTTAAAATTTAATGATTATCTTGAGGAATCAGACACTATGGACCCACCAGATGAATCTAGTGATTCTAATCCAGCAACAGAGTTTGAGTCAAACAATCCCAATGCAGCTGCAAAAAGAAGAGGCTTGTGTTCAATGTTTTCCGAATTCCAAGTCACACACACACGAGTAACAGATAGCTAGCCTATGCTGGTTGTTATTTAAAGTTAAGATAATCCTCAGGTAACATGTACCCATGCTCAGGTAAAGTTAACATGTAGTATTGTATGTTCATTATGTAGTCATATTTTTTTTAGTGATTAATAAATTATACATAATAATTCCGTCTTTTTATTCCCGTTTCAGAATTCCTTTTTATAAAAATATAAAATTAAATCTGGTGTAAGGGCCTCACTGTTTTCCTTAAAATATCATAAACAAATAAATAATATATTATGTAAATGACCTCACTCTAACTTCCCTAACCTGACCTAACCTAACCTGACCTCACTCTAACTTCCCCCTACTTATCATATCAACCCAAACAGAGGAGTTGGACAAGTGTCGCCATTAAACATGGGAGATCGCGTGCGTGGATAGCCGGGGGGGAGTGGGGGAACTTGTATCGGTGATGTTTGGTACCGGGCCGGTCACCGCGTGGCTTGGAAGAGTGGAGGTAGAGGGGTAGCGTGGATGATGGAGGTCTTGTTGAAACACACACGGCTTGATATAGATGATATATTGAACACACTTGATGTAGATATGGAACTATACAGTGACTATGACCTTAACCTGCCTTGAGAGAGATAACGACTTGTTGATGATGGTAGCGAGCTGAGAGATGATGAGCTACTGGGCAGGGTGGAAGCCGGGAGAGAAGTGGTCG
>JAXIVD010000611.1:30000-95000 GCA_036785275.1 Cancer borealis | reverse complement strand
GTGCTGAAGTTATGAAAGTCAACATGTCGTCGTACAGAGCAAGAGACTCTCACTCTTTCATACTGACGGAACAAGAGCGAAAGTGTGCATTGCTACATACTTGCAGGGATTATAATTATATGATCTAATATCATTGTGTGCTGCTCCCTATTAAGAACATTTAGAACCGTTGCTTTGTAGGGTTTTTCGTATGGTATTGCGTCATTGGCAGCGTTTGAGAAGGAAAGAGAAGGGAGGAAGGAAGAGTCGGTCGTAAGCCGGGAGGGACTGACCTAAGAACCTGTAATCACGTGACGCACTAAGGTGAGGAAGTAACCGCAGTGATGCCATCTCATGCTCCCTTCATTTATTGATGAGATAAATAGTTTGCAGGGATAAGACGAAGGTGAGCAAGTGAGTTTTATTACAAAGGTGGGATTTTTTTTTCTTTCTTTCTTCTTCCTCTTCTTCTTTTATTGTTATTTTTATTCTTCTCCTTTACTTCCTCTTTCTTTAATGAGTATAATAGTTTAGAGAACACATAAATAAACACGCATGTATTTTCCATGTGTTACTCGTAATCATTATTCAGAAATTAATCACTTTCAAGATGTGAGGAGCAAAGTGTGTAAGTGCATGTATGTATGTATAGATGCGTGAGGTGTTTGGCCTTCAACTTTGTGTATATATATGTATGTATGTGTGTGTGTGTGTGTGTGTGTGTGTGTGTGTGTGTGTGTGTGTGTGTGTGTGTGTGTGTGTGTGTGTGTGTGTGTGTGTGTGTGTGTGTGTGTGAGAGAGAGAGAGAGAGAGAGAGAGAGAGAGAGAGAGAGAGAGAGAGAGAGAGAGAGAGAGAGAGAGAGAGAGAGAGAGAGAGAGAGAGAGAGAGAGAGAGAGAGAGAGAGAGAGAAATCTTAGATTCGATGCAATATCGTAACATCAATATTTTTGACACATTGTTGTCTTTCAAGCTCCACTCAGCTCATTTCGTATTCATATACTTTAGATTTTTGTTCCTACTTGAAGAATGATGCATTTGATGACGTTAAAAGACATGTCCCATCGATCATACCAGGATGAGATTTTGTACAAGTCTTCCTGTAGGTTTTGTTTGTCTTTGTCTGTGATTACCGAGCTTCCGATTTTCGTATCATCTGAGAATTTTGTAATGAATTAAGTCGAATATCGATGTCATTGATATTTATTATGAATAGCACAGGTCCAAGAAGAGATCCTTGTGTGACACCATTATAATAGTGGCTAGTGACCAACACGAGGTAGATCCATCCAGAACTTAATGATTTGTTCAATTCATCTTCTAGATTTGTTATATAATCCGATGTTCTCTGATGGATAATATGCTTTATATATGTTTATGTCCTGTTCTCACCTGTAATAGTGTAGAAAGACTAGATAAACTTAGACAAATAAAATAACACAGTCTGCCGTGGATCAGAGTTGTCAGAGCACTTGAAACCGCGAGGTCATACTACCTACACGTTTTTACACCGTGATATGAGAGAGAGAGAGAGAGAGAGAGAGAGAGAGAGAGAGAGAGAGAGAGAGAGAGAGAGAGAGAGAGAGAGAGAGAGAGAGAGAGAGAGAGAGAGAGAGAGAGAGAGAGAGAGAGAGACAGACAGACAGACAGACAGACAGACAGAGAGAGAGAGAGAGAGAGAGAGAGAGAGAGAGAGAGAGAGAGAGAGAGAGAGAGAGAGAGAGAGACACCATTCTCGCTCACGTTGGCTGCACAATTATATTCTTCTTTTTCATGACAACATTTCAGAGTTCTTGTAATTATCTAGTGTTTGTTATTTTCATTGCAATTTTTTCCCCATAAATGATCATTATGAGAATGCATCCTGATCCTGTGTTTTTTCTTGTTCTTAGTGATGACATGACATGCACAAGCTGCAGAGTATAGACGACGCAACCCTTCACCAACCTTACTATTGAAGTAAACTATAAACACTACAGAAATAACCTAAAAAGAATTTAGATCTTTATTATTGATGTTGTTTTGTTTCTTTAGTACGGTGTAGTTTGTTATGGGTTTGTGTGTCTATGAATCCCAGACCGAGGATACAGACCTCAACAATCCGTACCATGGTGAGTATTTTTGGCTTGTATCAACGAGTATAGAAGGACTAGTATACACCTCACACCTGTAATTAGTGTTATAAGGACACATCTGTACACACCTTGAGTAAGATATAACACAGGTGCTGCCAGGCTCAGAACACGAGGCGGTTATATTATGGTAGTTGGTGTTATTTTTTGTGTGTTCTCTGTTGAGTGTATCATTCTTATCTTTAGTGTTTCCATGAATTAGTGGTATTGAATGCATTGGTAACATTTGGAGGTGTTACACGTGTGTTTTAGTGTTTTCTTTGTTAGTTGCGTTGTGTTACCTGTGTGTCACCTGGTCGTCACCTTAACACTGGTTCAAAGGTGTTGAGGTGAGTGTTACTACCATGAACAACAGACTAACACACACCTTGTTCACTCGCAACACTCACCAACACAACACTTTGTACACCACCAGTGTAGACAAAGGATCAGTCGTGTGCCTTTGCAGATAAAAAAGAAAATCCATTTTATACAAACAATTATACTGATAATGATAATATAAGTGTGTACCGTACAAACACAATATGACCAAGTAATAATCAAATTCAGTAATAGTAATGCAAGGTTATAATGTGTAACAGGACATCAATTTGTGTAGTTGAATAATGTTTTGTCCAAAAACATATGCAAGACAATGTTTTCTGGAAAAAAATGCAATGATTGCAAGATCTAAGGTATGGAATTTTTCAGCATAACTCAGGTTGTGATGACCTTGGTTAAAATTTGTTTTATTAACATGGTCACATTTTTTTTCAGTAAAACTATACAATCACTACTCCACCCCTTTCTTTTTTCTTTCCTTCCCTACATACTGTACATAGTGTACTTAATACATCTATAAAGGTTTCAGGCGGGGGGAAACCATTATTTACCTCACAAAACGTCTTTGAAGTTATGTTAGGTTAGGTTGGTTAAGTTAGATTGAGTTATGGTTAGGTTAAGATTGTTCGGTTATGTTATGGTTAGGTTAGGTTCAGTTCAGTTAGGTTCGGTTATATAAGACATAAAAATTTTATCATCCAAAAGTTAGGGTTCTCAACCTTAGATTTTTTTCTGGATTTGGGTAATAAAATTTAAAAATCTTATATAACCGAACCTAACCTAACCGTATCTAACCTAACTTAACCTAACCATAACATAACCGTAACCTAGCCTAACAACCTTAACCTAACCATAATTCAATCTAACTTAACCAACATAACCTAACATAACTTCAAAGACTTTTTGTGAGGTAAATAATGGTTTCCCCCCGCCTGAAACCTTCACAGATGTATTAAGTACACTATGTATAGTATGTAGGGAAGGAGAGAAAAAAGAAAGGGGTGGAGTAGTGATTGTAAAGAAATACTGCCGAAGGTTTATGGCCTTGATTTCTCAGTAGGATAGGTAGGCTGGAAATCCTATCCTCCTGTGTGTGTGTGTGTGTGGTAGTGTGAGTGATATGCGTGTTATGCTGCAACACTGGTGTCCTAAGCATTTATAAAAATAAATAAATAAAGTAATAAATAAAAATAACAGCGAGCGGTTCATTTCAGATCATCCGTGTGCAGTCAGCAGATGGCACCAAGAGAGTGGAGGTGAAGCCCACAGACACCACCAAGACCTTGTATGAAAAAGTCTATGAACTGTATGACCTCTCCTCCTTTGACTTTGCTCTAACCACCTCACGAGACCTCAAGTCTGAGATTTCCTCCTCCAATCGCAAGACCCTCAAGGGATGCAAGCTGAACCATGGTGATATGCTGTATCTGCACAAGCTTGGCACTGAAGGTTAGACTGTGAAGCTGTGGCTCTTTATTACACTTGTGGCATTACAGGTGGTGATAGGTGCCAAGGGAGTCTTGAGGAGAGGAGAGGAGAGGAGAGGATGAAACAGCTGCTAGAAAGATTTGGAAGGATATTAAAAAGGATGAAATTGATAGTAAATGAGAGTAAGAGTAAATATAAATTATGAAAGATTGTATAGATATATAAAATAAAATTAAAAAAAAGTGAAGGAAGATGAATGTAGTGTTGAATAGTGAGTTGTTTTTGAAAGTAAACTGTGTTCAGTATTTAGGTATGCTTGTGGGTGTGGATGGAGGAATAGATGTAGAGGTGATAAGATAGGTGAACCAGTCCTGTCTGTCACTAGTGAGGACTGATCCCTCCTCCCCATCAAGCCTAGAGGCAAAGATGGGAGGGAATGCATGTGGATTCATGCAAATACTAGACGCTTTATCTTGGTTACCCATCCTTAAGAAGGATATAAGATGGGTAGATATAAGTAGATAGATTATTATTATTTTATTGTTATTATTATTATTATTATTACTATTACTATACATGACTCGAGTGGTTGATCAAGATATTCTGCCACAACCCATAGTGTGGCTGGGGGCATTATGTGTGCTGCATACATAGTGTGTCAAGGAATTTGAATCAATTACATGCACGGTAACACCATCTCTGTCAATGCCCACGAGGCTCAGGAAACACTCTTCTCTGTCTTGGAGCAGGAAAGACTGGCACCACCACCAAAAATAAAGGGAATGAGGTCTTTGGCCACCCAGCCTCCAGCAGCAGTAGCAAAGACCTCCCCAGCACCAGCAGCATCAGCAGTAGCAGCAGCAGCAGCAGAAGCCTCCCCAGCACCAGCAGCAGAAGTCTCCCCAGCACCAGTAAGAGCACAGTGAAGAACCACCCACCCACATCATCAGGCACTACCCAGCAAGTGGCCTCCAGAATCAAGAGTCTGGTGGAGGAGAATGAAGTGGATCGCATCTTGGCCAAGGAAGACGGCCGCATCCCAAGGAAACTGAACCCACAGCTGTGAGTTATGTTTGCCATTCTCAACTTAGTATAATTTCATTCTTCTGAGTTAGCTATAGTGGATCTCCCTGTGGTTAGGTGACTTGTTATATCTTCCCTCCTAACTGGGAAATCTATGTTTAAAAAGTAGGTATGCTAAATGGGAACTTATACAATAATATTAGATCATGGAAAGAAAACAAGTGTTGTAAAGGGTAAGAGGAAGGAATATGTATTAGCCTTGTGAGGTGGTGTGTAGTGTTATAGTAGTTGACTGTTTATAGGGATTCACGCAGGTTAATGAATTGTTCCAAGTGTTTCACGGGAGGTGAGTTGGCAACCCTGTCTGCGAGTACAGGCAGTGGTCAACTAGGTGGCAGAGAGGGTGGATAGAGGAAACAAGTAGTGTTGGAGCAGAGGTTGTGTGGTCCTGGCAGGTGTTGTGTGTTGTGTTTAGCTGGTGGTTGGTCAAGGTGGGACAGGTTGTGTGGTTTGGTGGTAGGGGAGTGTGGTCCTGGCAAGTGTTGTGTGTTGTGTCCAGCTAGTGGTTGGTCAAGGTGGGACAGGTTGAGTTGGTTGATTGGGATTTATTTGTCAGTAGTTGTCTGTGGCCGTCCCTACTCCAGGTGCCTTGCTAGTGGTGCTGAGTGTTAGACAAATGGACTGTTATTTTTACGTATTTAACAACTACATGGTGATAAGTCTTATTTTATTATACGTAAATGGCTACAGTTGACTTCTCTCTTCCTTGAGGTGCCGTCATGGGGCGACCAATAAGTGTGTGCACTGCATTCCTCTTGACCCATGGGATGAAAATTACCTGAAGGAGCAGAACATCAAGCACCTCTCCTTCAACTCTTACCTGCGGAAACTAACTTCAGGTGTTGACAAGGTGAGGGTAATAGTATTGTATTGTATAGTGTTGTGTGTTCTTAAATGGTGTTCTAATTATCTTACCATGTACACTGCCCTTACCCCATCCTTGTGTGGCTTCCATGCATTCTGTACATTTTTTTCTTGTCATCATCAATAATCCAACAAACACCGATAGCATTCATAGTCAATCTTATACCAGATCACTCACCTCTCTTGCTCATGAGACAAGATTATCCTGAGCGTGCATGCAACACACACACACACTAGGGGAGACGAAAAATGACTGGGGGCTTTAAAAAATTTAAGGTTTTGTATGTCTGGTACACATATTACATTATCAAGGCCAAGGCTGTTCAAAGACATATCTAAAAATGTCAAATTTTACACAAAACCACTCTCTGAATCCAACTTCTCCCTTTAAAGAGATGCAAAATATCAGTTTCACTCCATGGCTTCCACATTGTGTCAATTATTGATATATTTTCCTCCACAGGGAAAGTTTGTCAGCTTAGATGACATTGACTGCAGAATCAAGGCTGGATGTAAAGACCACCCACCATGGCCCAAAGGCATCTGCTCCAAGTGCCAGCCATCAGCCATCACCCTCAACCGCCAGTCTTACCGCCACGTGGACAACGTCATGTTTGAAAACCCAAACCTGGTGGAGCGCTTCCTCAACTACTGGCGGGTGACGGGCCACCAGCGCCTCGGGTTCCTGTACGGCCGCTACGAGCCACACCTGGACGTGCCGCTGGGCATCAAGGCGACGGTGGTGGCAGTATATGAACCACCACAGGAAGGCTCCAGGGACCATGTCAAGCTGCTGCCTGACCCCAGAAAGGAGCTGGTGGATGAGGTGTGCAGGAGTGCTGTTGTTGTTCCACACTATTTTTTACCGCTATACATCAAGGATAGAATATCTTTATCCTCAGATACAACCAGATGTGTTTTGAGAACATTAGTAATCTTCCAATAACACTGAAGGGAGCATGATAACCAAGTATGACTGGTAACTTTTAACAGAGGTGGTGAGGGTGACTCCTGGCACCCCTCCCCTAGTACATGTATGAATGGCAGTATGAAGCATTGTATTAGGTATTCTTTCCCTTGTACCTGAACTCATCTTGTGGGAAGTGGTGCTACAATGATGATAATGCACATTGATAGTAACAGTGACTTGCTTTTCTACCACCAGATTGCCAAAGGGTTGGGGCTGACCTGTGTGGGCTGGATCTTTACTGACTTGGTGCCACTGGATGCCAACAATGGTACAGTGCGACACCTGAGGCATGCCGGCACCTACTTCCTCTCCGCCCATGAGGTGATCACCGCCGCCTACCTTCAGCACCTCCATCCCAACCCCTGCAGACTGTCACCAGAGGGAAGGTTTGGCTCCAAGTTCGTCACAGTGATAGTTACTGGTGACCAGAATAACCAGGCAAGTCTCTCTCTTCATTGAGTAAAATAAAGTAGAATATCTACTCCTTTGTTTTGGTGTGTAAGTTGTATTGTTTTATAATTGTGACTTGTCAATAAGAGCTGGTGTGTATGCATGAGAAATGTTGAGTAGGATGTGATGTAATGTGTTGTAATGTGTTGACAGGTACACATGGAGGGTTACCAGGTAAGCAACCAGTGCCAGTCTGTGGTGAGGGACAAGTGCCTCATACCTACCAAGGATGCCCCTGAGCTGGCATACATCAAGGAGTCCGCTGCTGAACAGTATGTCCCGGACGTTTACTTCAAGGTCAGTTTATTGATGTGGGGAAAAGTGCTAAACTGAGAAGGGTTGACTAAAAAAAAATTATTGAAAATATGATCATGGTGGAATGTGTAATTTTTTTCGTCTTGCTCTGTCTGGAACATGTTTTGTGCAGTGTTGTAATGATTAAGATTTGTTTTTATCTCCTCACAGGAAAGGGACCAATACAACAATGAAGTTGTTCGTTTAGGAAGGCCTTTACCTGTAGAATACCTGCTCTTAGATTGCCCGGTTTCAACTCCCAATGAACCTCTATATACATTTGCTGTGAATGAAGCCAGTTTTCCAGTGGCAAACAGGTAGGAATGTGATGTATGAGTATTTAGACAACATTGTAATATGTTTCATAATGTTTGTTTGTTTTTTTATATAAATCTCTGACCTTTCTTTCATGTGTCCTTTGAACAGAATGGTGGAAGGTCACTTGCAGGACTTTGGCACACTAGCAACATATCTCAAGAAGTTCAGTGATGATCAGTTCTTGGAGGCCATGTCAGACCTGCACGTCCTCATATACATTGCTGCCATGGACATGTTACCTCTCAGGGTATGGAATTATTCTTTTTTTCCCAGTGTTGGGAAGGATGAGCACAGAGTAGTGTAGGGCCGTACCATGAAACCTTTTGCCAGGTGATTGCCACCCCTGGTGAAAGGCTTAATAATACAACCCGAAGACTATAAAGGTTGTACCATTATACCTTATGCCAGGGCTGGCAATCACCCGGCTAAAGGTATAATGATACGACTTTTATAGTGTTAGGGTTGTACTGTTAAACCTTTCACCAGGAGTGGCGGTCACCTGGCAAAAGGGCTAATGGTACGGCCTTTAGAGTATGTGTAAGAAAGGAAAGCCTAATAATAAAACCAGAATAGTTGAGGGTAATATTAAAAGAAATGTATAGACATCTTGACAGTTGTGGGTTGTGGAGAAAGAAACACAATGTATACTGAGGTTTTATTCCTGATTAGTTTCGCTAACAGCTTCTTCAGAGGAATGACCTCCTCACGGCAAGTCCTGACCTTATATGCTGGGTTGGTTTGTGTGTGTGTGTGTGTGTGTGTGTGTGGGCAAGAGGTAAGGTAGTGGATGACAATACTAGTACAAAGTGCAAACTCTAATGATAATAACAATAATGATGTTACTGAACAAAACATAGAAATACATGTGAATCTTCTGTTTACAGGGCAAAACATTGCTCTGTAAACAGAAGATTCACATGTATTTCCATGTTTTGTTCAGTAACATCATTATTGTTATTATCATTAGAGTTTGCACTTTGTACTAGTATTGTCATCCACTACCTTACCTCTTGCCCACACACACACACACACACACACACACACACACACAAACCAACCCAGCATATAAGGTCAGGACTTGCCGTGAGGAGGTCATTCCTCTGAAGAAGCTGTTAGCGAAACTGGTCAGTAATAAATCCTCAGTATACATTGTGTTTCTTTCTCCACAACCCACATTAAAAGAAATGTTAAGAAACTAATCCAAAAGTATATTTTTATTTATAAGCTGGTCTGGTCGTCAGATCCAGAAACAAATTGATGTTTTCTTCCTGGTGGGCCACCTAATACAATGCATGTGTCCAAACTCAACCTTACTTTGCAGGAGTACATTGGACCATTACTTGATTCTGTCAAGGCCCACAACCGGGCAGCAGCACTGGAGTGGAAGCAATCTGGCAACTGGGCGACGGTGGAGCAGCTGGTGATGGCCTCTGGGGCGGAGGCCCTGCCTGGTGGGCGGGAGACAGATGTGGTTGGGGCCGGCCCCAGCACACAGCCCTCAGCAGCTGCCACCTCCTGGACGTGTCAGCATTGTACCTTCATTAACCAGACAGCAAGTGAGAGCTGTGATATGTGCCACCTTCCTAAGTGAATTAGCCACAATTATAGTAACTAATGTGACTTTCAGTGCTGATGCTGATATTCAGTATCTTGTGTGTCCTAGACAAATTCACTGCGATTTGTTGATGGGTAAATGAAGCTCATGTTGTTCACTGAACAGCAGGAATATCTCAGATATATATAATATATTGTACACAATGATTTGCTTGTATCTTATCAAGCACCGTAGTGCATCCTCTGATGAGGGTATTCAGGTATTTCATAGGTATGTTTCATTTATAACTAAAGTCCTTGAATAAACACTGCTGAGTCTAGATAAATTCTGGTGTAAGGAGACACTTTAGAAGATTTTTAGTTTGGTTACAATGAAAATTTCCAACCCTTGCATTACCCTCTGTGTCATTGAATGGGAGAGTGAGGAATGGAAGGGTCTGTAGCCCACCTGCCTGTATGCCTTCAGAATGTTCTATTTTATGGCACACTTTGTAATATTTCTCTCAAGTATAAAAAGGTATATTCATGAAATGGGGTTTAATTTATTTTGTAAACATTTTTAAAGTTAAACAGTGATACCTTGGAACTCAAACATGCTCTGAATGATAAAGAAAAAAAAGAAAAAATGTAATGAAGTTAAAATATAACTGCATTTGGTTACTATTCCGCCAAAGTTAGCGGTATAAACAGGCGATACAATTTACCTTTTCTGTAATTTTTTTTGTTCAGTATATTGTACAATAGTTATCTATTTCTGGAAACCAATAGAAATTTGTGTATGAATAAATATTACATAGACTTCTTTTCTACAGATAAGAACTTTTCCAATGTAGTCTGGCTTAGACCTCTGGATATTCCCTAAATTATTCTACCACATTGTCATTGAACAAGTTAATGATCCTATTCACCACTGCTCTGTTAGGATGACTTTTTTAAACAATGACCTGTGTTTTACACCAATGATAAAATAATTTCTTCATTTTATTACTGGAAATATTCCCCGTTCTACTATCATGCTTAGCAATAAGTTTGTTCACCAAAATCATTGTTATTACAGTCTTATTCTTATTCTTCGTTGCCTCAACACTCTTCTTGGATGCCATGATGACTGAACAAGGGTGATATCAAATCAAAAACAAAAATAATGGTGCAAATACAAGTGAAACAAGTGAGAGTTGTGTGAGGAATGCCTTTACAACAACAGTAAGAAACTGAACAAACAAATGCTGGGTGGGGCATTTGTTCAAATTCCAATAAAGCGTTCAAATTCTGGAGCAAAATATTCTTCAAAAATTCTTTAAATTGCATGTTGTATGAGGTGAGTGGCATTTGAGTTCCAAGGAATCACTGTGTTGAGAATGAGGGAACTTCCATGCACCTTTGAACCAGAAATTATTAAACTGTGTGCCTCCTCGTTGTTTAGAGTAATGTTACGTAAATGATACTAAATCATTATTTTTAATATGTATCTAGTGATATTTATACTATGGTTGATAATTTTTCACAACAACTTTGACACATCATAAAAACCTTAGAAGGGTAACCACTAGATGGAGTTTTAATGTGGCGTGAAGGTGTGTGTGTGTTGACTCATGCAGTAAGGGATCATATCAGGGTCTTACTGGACTGAGTGGGGAAAATGTTCCAAATTCCTACTAGTGAAAACATCCACTATGCCTTATCAGATCATGTGATGGTGATTATTTGGTGCATCAGACTTGACATGAAAATATGCAACTTTCCAGTGAAGTGGAGACGAGGACACACCTTCAGGCTGAGACATGATATCTAGAGGCCAGAGACACAAAGGTCACAGTAGAGGAATGTTCACACAATTTGGAAGAAACGGTTGTATATGAGCTTGAGTGAGGCCTAAGCACACCAAACCTCAGGTCCCATAGAGCTTCCACAGAGTTGGTTTGGGTTTTATGAACATTGTTTGAATGTAACATTTTATCTGATGAAAGTAACCTCGTGTTGGCAGGAGTTACATGTTTTATCTTTTTTTACTTTAGCAAATGTATGTGACCCTTACGGTTTGATATTTTTTCAGTTGTTGAGGGTTGGTTACTTTTGAACATTACACGCAAGGTAATTAAGCATTTCGCAGTGTGACATTAGAGACCACTTCCAGTGTTAGCCTTACTTATTGACCCTTTTTGCACCTGTTATTTCTAGTTTGTACAGGACCCACAGTGGTCGAGTAGATTATTAATAAAAAAAATCAAAGTCTTATGCTCATCACTAAAAATAAATTTATATATATATATATATATATATATATATATATATATATATATATATATATATATATATATATATATATATATATATATATATATATATATATATATATATATATATAATGTCCCAATTATACAACGCTTTAAATAAAGCTAACTTTTTAAAAAGTATGGAGATGCAAGAAAGAGTGTGTTGAGGAAAAGGACTACCGTTCCCTGGATGATGACATGAAGTGTGAAGAATGAGGTAGTAAGGGATAGAAGGGCCAAGTATTTAGAGGCTAAATGTACAGCTAGAAGATCAGAATTGCATATGAAAGTGAAGGATCATCATTACTAAAAGTAAAATCAGAGTTCAAAAAATAGTAAACAAACTCACCTTAAATGCCCTTGAGACCAGTGGTAGCAATGGGTGGTGAGGTTACCGTTACTGGCTGGATGTCAACACCAGAGAACAAGGTGTGGTAAGTGGAGGTAAAGGTGGTGAGCTGCCTCTGTAAAGTGGAGTTCCTCAGCTGAAGTTGGTCCATTTGTTCCTCCAGTTTCCTGATGGTGCAGCGGAGGGACTTCTCTGTGTGTTCCTTTTCTGTGCGCAGGGCAGACAGCTGAGCCTGGTAACGAGAGGCCTGTACTTGTGCCTCTAGCAGCTGCTTGTGGGAGGCAATTTCCCTCTCGCTCAGCTGGGTCTGGATGCGGTCCGAGTCTTGGTTCTGCTGCAGCTTGTAACGATCAGCAAGAGCGGAGAGACTTGCACACTCTCGGATTCTCTCCTCTAGCTGGGCAGATATGTGTTCCAGGATGACATCTTTGGAGGAGAGTTGGTCACGCAGCTGGTTCATCTCCCTTGACATCTCCTCCTGCTGTTGTTGCAGGGATGAGACAGACTCCCGTGCTCCTGCTGCCTCCCTCTCCCTGCTGAAGCTCTGTTCACGCTCTGCCTTCAGCTTGGACTCCTTTTTACCCAGTTTTTCTTCCAGATGCTTAACTTGGCTCTGCAGTCCTTGGTTCTCCACCTGAGCTTTGTGTAGGAGCTCTTTGGTGTCTGCCAGCTGGTGCTCAGCCTCCTGCACCTTCTGGGGCAAACCACTGAGGATGCCCATCTGTTCTGAGGTTTGTGAGGAGGCCATCTGGGGGAAAATGGTTCCACTAGACAAGGAAATATACGACACTGAAGAAGTCACTGTGATTATGTTTACCAACAACACTAACATAATCCATTTATTTGAGTAATTACAATTCACACTCATGGAACAGCAGCAGGAACTTTGGGGAAAACTTAATAATTCACACATTAGTCCAGGGGTCGGCAACCTATGGCTCGTGAGCCAGATATGGCTCTTTTGATGACTGCATCTGGCTCACAGATAAAATCTTAGCTAGAATTTCTTAACATGATAAGAAGTATTTAATTTATTTTTGGTTAGCTTCAGTATAACGTAATCAAAAATAATAAATTCAGATAACTATTATACTCAAAATTTTGGTTTTACTTTAAAAATTTGACGCATTTAGTTGTATTCAGTGTTAAAAAAAATATTATATGGGTCTCACGGAAATACATTTGAAAATATTTGACTTTCATGGCTCTCAGCCAAAAAGGTTCCCGACCCCTGCATTAGTCTATAACCCTGAAACAATATCTAGGACACATTCTTCTATCAAAGTATTACTGAATCCCCGCCCTCGGCACCACTTGTGTGATTGACCTGACGCGCTGTGTTGGCCAAAGTAAGCTTCTTTCTGCTCATCATGAATTATTTTTATATAATGAATTGATTCTTTACTTCAGTATTTTTTTCTTTATACACCAAGTTCTTCAACAAGTATACAAGACAAAGTAAATATTACTGCAAAGGCTACTATTTCTAATTACCGAGTGCCATATGGCCTTTGTTGCCTGGCACATTTCCCCCCACACATTACAATTCTAATTACCTAAGTAACTTTGATTCATTCTTACTTTAATAGAACACAGTGAATGCAGATCAGTAATGGCCGTGGTGACTCAGCATGAAGGTCACACACTTACCCGTGACTCAAGGAGGGAACATCGGTGAAGCAGCTTCTCATTCTGATGCTGATGCTCTTGAGTCTGTTTCTGAAGTGTCTCGATCTTCTTGTTCTTCCCTTTCAACTTCCTCTGTAGTTCCTCATTTTCCACCTGCAGTTGTTTTCTATCTCTATCTGGCTGTACTCTGGCCTGGTGAAAGCTGTCTCTCCATTCCTGCAGGCTGGTGTTGATGGTGTTTTTAATAATGCTTACTATGCCCTCCACTTCCTCTCCGCTTACTTGGAGGTTCTCAAGTCTGGTCACAATGAGTTCCAAGGCCTCACCATACATCTTGTCAGTCCTTGTTACTGTTTCTTTGCTTGTTTCAGCAGCGTGTGGATGAGTGCTGCTTCCTGGATCCTCTCTTGAGCCTTTTGAGGATCCTTCATGTGTGGTGGCGGCCAGGTCCTTGGGTGAGTCATTGCCAGAGGACTTGCATAACTGATCCATCTGTTCTCCCTCTCTGACCTTAAGTTTGCTTTGGGCTTTCTTCAGCTGTTCCGTCAGTTGTTCTACCTGTTGGGCATAATTCTGTTCATCCACCACCAGCTTCCTCTGTGTCTGCTCCAGCTGATCCTTGTACCCTTGAATGGCTTCCTCATACATCTCGCGTGTCTCACTAAACCGTCTGATCCACTCCTCCTCCAGGACAGCTGCCTCGGGTCTCTTGGTGTCTCCTGTGTCCTGCTTCTTAAGGGTTTCTTGTAGTGTGATGTTGTTGTCTTTAAGTATCTTCAACTGTTGCTCATATTTCATCAAGCTTTCGTCCTTTCCTACGAGCTGTGGAATGGGGCAATAAGTGGAGGAAGAAAGAGGCAAACACACATGGAAACTAAAGAAATTATGAATAATTTGTTTGTTTTTAGAAACACATTAAATAGCTATGTCAATACCACAAGAAAAACAGATAGAAATACGGAATCATTATCAATTGACATTATTATAGGAGGAAAAAAGTTTGTTGTAGGGATCATAGACAGGCCCCTGGATTTAGACGAAGCAGCTAGTGCACCCCTGATGCAGGAGCTTCCAAGGGCATTTAGGTATAATATTGTGTGCATTATGGGGGACTTAAATTATAAAATTATAAAAGATACGGTTTAATTTTACTGCGTAATTATAAGTCTTAGTACAAATATGCATAATAACAATAACAGTTGTAGAGTTTAATTCGGTCTATCAGATGCTGCAATGATATTTCAAATATCTCTTACAGCTTTCGAGAAAATGAGGAGGAAAGTTATGTTTAAGAAAAAAAAATACGGTTTAATTTTACTGCATAATTATTAGTCATAGAACAAATATTCATTATCACTGTTGTAGAGTTTAATTAGGTCTATCAGATGCTACAATGATATTTCCAATATCTCTAATAGCTTTTGAGAAAATGAGGAGAAAATGTATATTTAGGAAAAAAGATACGGTTTAATTTTACTGCGTAATTATTAGTCATAGAACAAATATTCAAAATTATAGTTGTAGAGTTTAATTAGGTCAATCAGATGCTACAATGATATTTCCAATATCTCTAATAGCTTTTGAGAAAATGAGGAGGAAAGTTATATTTTGGAAAAAAGATACGGTTTAATTTTACTGCGTAATTATTAGGCATAGAACAAATATTCATAATGACAGCTATAGAGATTAATTAGGTCTATCAGATGCTGCAATGATATTTCCAATATCTCTAATAGCTTTCAAGAAAATTAGGAGGAAAGGTTTTTTTTGGGAAAAAGATACGGTTTAATTTTACTGCATAATTATTAGGCATAGAACAAATATTCAAAATGACAGTTGCAGAGTTTAATTAGGTCTATCAGATGCTGCAATGATATTTCCAATATCTCTAATAGCTTTCAAGAAAATGTGGAAGAAAGTCATGTTTTGGAAAAAAGATACGGTTTAATTTTACTGAGTAATTATTAGTCATAGAACAAATATTCATAATGACAGTTGCAGAGTTTAATTAGGTCTATCAGATGCTGCAATGATATTTCCAATATCTCTAATAGCTTTCAAGAAAATGTGGAAGAAAGTCATGTTTTGGAAAAAAGATGGTTTCATTTTATTGCGTAATTATTAGTCTTAGAACAAATTAGCTAGGGATGCCCAGAAGGATGCAAAGAGATCCTATCAACTGTACAAGGCTAAAGAAAAGAATAGAATAGGACCTCTTAAAGGAATGGATGGCAGCTCGATAGAAAATGGTGAGGAAATCAGTAAGGAATTAAATAATTATTTTTCGTCTATTTTCTCAGGAAGAGTCGGGTAGGGAATTGGAGCCAGTACAGATCTTTAGGGGACAAGAGGTTGACAAGGGGCTGAGAAATTTACCCAACAAAGATAGGTTAAAATTTCTTAATGTCCACTCCCTAGAGAGGGGGGCAAGAGGGGATATGATTAAGGTTTTCAAATGGGTAAAAGGAATTAATAAGGGAAACATTGATCAGGTTTTAGAAATTAGTAGTCAGGATACGTGAAAATGGGTATAAACTAGAAAAACTTAGATTCAGGACATACATAGGTAGATATTGGTTCACTAACAAGAGTGGTGAATGATTGGAATAGGCTGGATAGACACGTAGTAAGTGCTGAGTCAATAGGTAGCTTTAAAAAACGGTTAGATGAGAGTATGGATAGGGATGACAGGTGGGATGGCTAAACATTGCATTATTCCAAGGGTGGGGGACAAGGAACTGCCTCGTGTAGGTCATCAACTGGCCTCTTGCAGTTTCCTCATTTCTTATGTTCTTATAGAAATCATAGGAAATATCACTTGACATGGATGTTTAAGAATAGTGATGAGAAAGTGAAGTATAGAGGCACTAACCTGTTCCTTAAGTGCTTGTATCTCTTTCTGTAAGTCTGATAGCGTCCTCCTTATGGCCTCAGTATCTGTCTCATTAGGGGAGCCTCGGCCCTCCCCTGATGCCCCAAGGAGACTGTTCAGCTTCTGGTTCTCTGCCTCTACCTGTTGGGATGATGCACTGGTGAGCAACTTTCTTCCTTCCTTCCTTACCTCCATTCTTTCTTCTCTTCCACCAAACACTCCTGAGTTTCTAGACCCTCCTGGTTTTATTTTTCTTCATATTTCCACTAATCTACAGTCTTCATTCTTATACCATTATTATTTTTTAAGTTTGCATTCTCGTCTTGTTTTTCTTTCTGTACTCTTATGCTTTCATGTTTCCCTGATATGAAACCTTAAGTGAGTCACCAGACATAGATGCAAGACAAGATTATACGTTATCTTTCAGTCATTTTTTAGAGACACACTAACAAAGCTTTTCTCCAGTGCAGACCAGATTACCTTTAGGACATACTGCAGCAGGTCTTCATACTTCTTCTTAAGGGAGAGGATGACAGTATCCTCCCTGGGAACCTCCATACTCTCTCTGCTACCCCTTCCTGCCTCCACCTGTCGTTTGGCCCTCTGCCGCAGCCTCTGAATCTGAGAACATAGACTTAATGATTTTCTGTTGTAATGACTTGGCCTAATAGGTTCCAGTAATGACACCTTTGACTGAGTTATTAGTCCCTTATTCAGTATGAAGGACATGCAACTTAAAGCCTATAAATTTTGTCCCTACTCAACAATTAATCTGTCATGGCTCCTCAAGTATGGTGGTACAGCTCCATGATTGTTTGAAAGGTGATTATATGATCTCCCAGGACAAGGCAACTATACTATAATGGCCTTTATTGGAGTTAACAAGACAACCTGACTTCATTCAATAATTGTTCTGAATAAGATGGAAACTGACACCTAACCCCCGCTGCCAAGACTGGTAATACTGTACTACTCCAGAATATGAATGTAAGTAAGCATTGGAATAACACTGAGAAATGTTTGAATACTCGAAATTCAGATAAAATGACATCTGTTCCTCAATGGAAATACCTTCCTAGAGAGATTTTTAAGAAGTAAAGAATCACTTCAATATAGTACACAGCCTCTAATCTAATACAGGAGCTTAATCCAACCTTATTCATGAGCCTCTTGTTCTCCTCCAGTAAATAGATATTGTTCTGAGTCAACTCTCGCACATTCTTCAACTCTTGGCGCAGCTTCTCCTCTTCCTTTTCAAAATCACGTTCACTTGATTCTCTCCTTTGTGCAGTGCGGGTGGTATGCTTCTTCCTTCCCTTCCTTTGTCCTCCTCCCTAAGTGAAAATATTCAATGTACCTCTGGAAACTTATACATTTACTTTATCTTACATTTTTATGATAGCACAGCATGAATCCACTCACTCTGGACGCTTCCTCAGCCTTGGGTGACACCTTGCTCCACTTCATGACAGTGTTATACATATCCTTGGGCAAAGGATCACCATTGCACACCTTTCTTTGGGCCTCCTGCAGGAACAACAAAGGCAAGGTTAGAGAGATAATACAGGAATCCACTTTAATGCAAAAGGAAAGGTAGATGCATAACTCCACACAATCAATAGCACTACTTATTAGTTTGAATAGAGAGGTAGAGTTACAATATGGTACAAGGCAGTGATGCCCAGGAAACAGTTACCTTGATGAGGTCTTCTTCATGGTGGAGGCGTTCAAGGTACCGAAAGTGCTGGGCCTTGTCCTTCTGGCTCAGTGACCTTTTATCCATCATCTGCCGAGAGTTGTACAATCATACACTTCTTTGTTATTGCAGTCACCAGTATTAATATGCAGGGAACTATCATATAAGAATAATTTCATACTGAAAAAATGTGTTTGCTAAAAACAGTCCTCTTTCTGCACATAGGTCAAGTATACACCATTTGTAATCACTCTAGTTACTACCAGGGCGAAGCAAGCAGAATGTCAGGAAATTTTATCAAAGTCATAAGTGTTCAGAAAACTTTTGAAGGAGTACAAGAAAAAATTTCACATTCCTCAGAGCCATACATTCCCAACCCTTAAACTCTCACTCACAGCAGTGCAGGACGAGTGTGCTGGCAGCTCAGGGTTGGAATGGAACTTTCTTGATAACAGAAGGGATGGTTCCTTCACACACAAGTAAATAATAAATAATCAGAACTGATAAGAAGGGAGCAATAGATTAATCTAAATCCTAGGAATACTTCAAGTTTTTCTACCAATATCAAGTGATTAACAATAACCAGCATGAAACTAATATACGTGGAAGATTGCAATGGTGTCTTCCTCTCCTGTTTAGCTACCCAGTACCCACCCCATAGGGCCTGGAGGTACGGCAGGGTGGAGGCACCCAGGCCCGGGGGTGCAGATGGAAGGCACACAAACACAGCTTGGGCTCAGGACGCCTCAAGGTCTTCAAAAACTCCTGGTAGCGACGAACCCTCCTGCTGTGCAGCATCTGTGGTGATACACAACTGTGACACAAGTGTACCATTTCAGTGCCAGTGTTTTAAGTCAACCTAACTTGAATCTACACGTCCTCATTAACTCTGACATAAATAATACTTGAATTTTTGGTATTATTTTACATCTTCACCATAACGCTCTAGATAACTCAGGGTTATATTTTAGCAATACCTAATGCATTCTGAGAAGGTTTTCCTCATTATAATTCCGTCGCAAATTCTTAGTTAGTGAGATATTCAATATTTTCTGTGAGACCTTTTCGAAAAGTAAAGTTTAGTTTGGTTTAAACAAGGTTCTGCTATTTGTCAATGTAGGTTAAGGTTAGGTTAGGTTACATTAATATAGAAGCTATCAAATATTCTCTATGACAAATAGTAGGGAGTTGGACGAGGTGCAGTCTTGAGACGTAGACGTAAACAAACGCCATTATGGTGAAGATGTAAAATTTTACCGATTTTTAAATAAATTTGTAGTTGTTAAATACGTAAAAATAACAGTCCACTTGTCTAACACTCAGCACCACTAGCAAGGCACTTGGAGCAGGGACGGCCACAGACGACTACTGGCAAATCCCAATCAACCAACTCAACCTGTCCCACCTTGACCAACCACCAGCTAGACAGCTGGACACTACACACAACACCTGCCAGGACCACCAAACCACACAACCTCCGCTCCAACACCACTTTTTTCTTCTATCCACCCTCTCTGCCACCTAGTTGACCACTGCCTAGAGTCTAGGCAAAATGATCATTATGATTTTGTAGTGTTATGGTAGTTTACTGATTATAGGGATTCACGCAGGTTAATGAATTGTTTGAAGTGTTTCACGGGAGATGAGTTGGCAACCCTGTCCGTGAGTTAGTCTAGGCCCTAGACTGACTCACGGACAGGACTGCCAACTCACCTCCCGTGAAACACTTGGAACAATTCATTAACCTGCGTGAATCCCTATAATCGGTCAACTACCATAACACTACAAAATGACAATAATCATTTGGCTTAGCAGTGTCAAATAACTGAATAATAACTCTCAATCTTTATGCCACTAGCCGAGCACTGCACCACAGAGCCACCTTGGCACCACACAACCTGAACCTCGTCACCCTAGGTATGTGTACGGCCTCACCTCACCTCACCACCACAGTACCGAGGCTCCAAGGAAGTAGTGGTTGTATCGATGCAGATACAGCGGGTGAAGTACAGTTTCAATAAGTTGGAGTTGTAAGTGTTCCAGCGTCACCAGTGATCACACGCCGTCTTTGCCACCTGTCAGGCTATCTTGTTGATGTTCGTCACAATCCGGATTTAACTCGCAAGGTATTTATATTTATCAGTCCTAAACAAGACCAAGACCATCTATCAATTATCTATTATTTTGTATTTCTACCAAAGTGGTTATTGATTTATGTGTAAATATATCTACATATCGTAAATATAGCCTTTGTAACGATTTCTTCAGGTTAACTGTTTTCATGTTGCAGTACTGACTATCAAAGATATCTAATTTCACTTGTTTCTTTATACCAATACCAAATACTAGCACCATTTTACCAACTTTCTCACCAACACACTGATTTATTCATATAATGTTTCATGGAACACTAGCATTATAGTATTTCCCAAACTATGTTGGGATATATTAATCATTATAACCTTCGGACATAATAATAATAGAATTTAGTAGTCAGGATAGGACACGTGGAAATGGGTACAAGCTAGAAAAACTTAGATTCAGGACAGACATAGGTAGATATTGGTTCACTAACAGAGTGGTGAACGATTGGAATAGGCTGGGTAGACACGTAGTAAGTGCTGAGTCAATACGTAGCTTTAAAAGACGGTTGGATCAGAGTATGGATAGGGATGACAGGTGGGATTGCCAAGTAATGGATTATTCCAATGGCTCAGACTGGTGGGGGGCTGCAGCTGTTGCCTGTCAGGGTACTGGTGAAACGCTCTGTTCCGATGTAAATGAGAATCGAATCTCTCCTGAACAACAGTTGCAGTATGAGCCCTACTGGTCTGTGCCTACTTCACCAGTTCCTACTTGATATGAGCATACGATTCTGTGCCAGCACTAGCAGTCAATAGGTAGCTTTAAAAGACGGTTGGATCAGAGTATGGATAGGGATGACAGGTGGGATGGCTAAATATTGAATTATTCCAAGGGTGGGGGACAAGGAGCAGTCTCGTGTAGGTCATTTAACTAGCCTCTTGCAGTCTCCCCATTTCTTATGTTCTTATGTAATATAATTACATGATAATTGACAAATAAACACTTCCTTACAAATTTCTTTATTATAACTGTTTGATAAAAAATATAATCACAATATAGTATCCTTTGAGGCACTTTGCTGCTAGAGTCATTGTCTTCTTAACCTTTTAACACCACTCTGATTGTGACCACTGCAAGGAAAAGGTTTATTTATTTAACTTTCACCCATCAGTGTTGCACTTTAATCACCAACACAATAATGACATGTTAAATAATGTCTCAAGCATCTTTTTATCCAGTTCTGAAGGAATTCATATTATTATCTGATACTATTTGGAACTTAATTAACATATTAAAATAATTCAAAAGTTTATATGACCTGGTTACTTCCATATTATACTCAGTTAATTATCAACAATGTATAATCAAGTTAAACAAACATAATGGAAGAGTGAATGAGTTTGAACAAAAATAAAATTATATGTAATATAAGAGTATTTGCAAAAGAAGTAAAAAGGAAAATAAAGGACAATTTTTACTCTTTACCTGGTGGTGAGCATCAAGTTTTTGTACTGAGAGATGTAGTGATCCTCCTCCTCCGGCAGTGGATCCATTATAAGGTAATTGTTGATGTAGATGGGCTTGAGGCATGGGATTCCTGTCGCCACAAAGGCCTCAATATCCACCTTCTCTTGAGTCTTATCCATCTCGACAATGCAGTGAGTGATATCTTCCAAGTGCCCAAACGGAGGCCTAAGTAGGTTAGGAAGGAAGGGAGGAAGTGCAATGTGAGTGAGATTCATGTTACAACGTTCCGTCCATGCAATTTTAGGGGAAGACCATTTTAATCTAGTGAAACATAGTTGTAATAATGATAAGTTTGAAAATATAGTTATAAGTTTATAGGAGTACAGGAAATAAAATGTGAGCACCATACTGGAGGAAAGAATGAGTATAATTTGCAGAAGGAGTGCATGTTTTAGCAGGACTTACTTGACTGTCACCACCTGTCCACCTCCTGCCTTGATGGTGCGAGTGAAGGCTCCTGCTCTGTCTTTACTGGTGTAGATGAGAGCCACCATGTGTTGGAAGGGCCGCTCACCTGCCCTGCCCCTTGGCCCCTTGATGGCACACCTCCAGCGCCAGGCAGCCTTTGCAAGCTGGGCACGTGTGTTCTCTGGCTGTAGTGGAGGAAGATGCTGGGCTGCTGGATTGCCCCAAGCATATGGCTCCTCCTGATGTAGTTCCAAATCATGAGTATTATTCTAATTCTTAATGACATTGCATCGTTTACGCCATCCTGGTTAGTCTCAGTCAACTGTGTTTTATCTCAACAATAACTTCTATATTTTTCCATTCCATTCATATAGCTGCACATGAAATACCTCTCTTTGATGTTATAATCAATATAAAGACAGTAAGTACATCAATACTCACACCGTCAAGAACACATTATCACTATAATCTATCACCATATCCACCAACATAACATCATAAAGAGGGACAGAGTAGACCAAACCCGTGCCATCTGCCTTGCCCTGCCCTGCCCACCTTGAGGAAGTGTCCTGCCTGATGAGAGTGGACCAGGTAGGAGTCATGCAACACCCATTGGCCCGAGGCAATGGCCGACAGCGTCCTTTCAGACCGGGACAATGACTCGGCCACCAAGTGTGTTACCTCCGGATTGAACATGGGACTGAGGGAGACGGTGCTGCCCATCTCCTCCACCAACTTGATGTAATGTTGTCGCTTCTCCTCCACCATCCCCACCAACACAAACACAAATGTTGGGTTGTCAGGAGACTTATCCAAGGTGGTAACAGGCTTATTACTATCTGATGTTGCTTCCTCTTTATCCTTCTCTTGCCTCTCTTCTTGTTCTTCTTCACCTTCATCCATGGTACACTCCTAACATGAAAATATCATTGAAGAATATCTTTTTAAATTTTTTAATTTATTATGATTCTATTACTGGAGAGGAGGAAGGGGGAAGAGGAAATATATGTATGAGGGTCACAAAACAACATAGCTGCCTCACCTGTTGGTCCTGGTTCTGGCTCATGAGGTCATCCCTGCTTCTCCCCAGCTGGTTAAGCAGGTATTGTCTTGCCTCACACTCCACTGGGTCCTCCCACGTGATGGCAGCAACTTGGGACTCGGGTTCCTCTGTTGACACTGGCAGAACATGGGATATCAATACTTAATGTGATGCTCTCTATGGAAGGGAGCTGTGCAATGTGTACATAAAAAATATATCTAAGCTGGTTAGGGATGCATCAGATAAAAGGAACATAAGGAGTATTGCAAAAAACTAAACATGACAGAAGCTGAGAGAAATGTTTAATGGTACATGTCCACACTTACTTGGCTGTGTCTCAATATCAACATGTCTTGAGGTAGTAGGTCTGTGCCACTCTCCCAGGGGTTTCATCTTTCCTCTCCCTGAACCATTCCTCTTCCCACTCATTTCGGCAAGGGCTCCAATCTCCTCCAGCTGCTTGGATAATTTTTCTTTCTCCTTCTGTGTTCCATCTTTCTGTTCATTCTCCTCATTGCTCTCTACCTCCTCCTGTTCCTGTGAGGGTTCTTCCACTCCCTCTTCTTCTGTGTCAGCATGTTTTCTTTTGGTTCTGTTTTTGCTTTTGGGAGACCCCATGCCACCCATCACAGAGAGGCTCCTGTTGGGGTTACGTGTGTGGGGAAACAGCATCTCATCTACCCTCACTCCCGTCTCCTGGCACACCCACAGCCAGTCTGGGGACACGATGACCTTCCCATCATTCTTAGCCTTGCGGAACTCCCTATTGAGGTCATTAGTGCGACCTTGGAACAGGAAATGGGTGACCTCTGAACCATAGCTGTGAAGGAAATCACCACCTAGCTGTTCCATCACCTGGGACATCTCCTCCCATTGGTCCATGAACTTGCGAGAGGAACAAGCCACCACCCCTCTCAGTGGCCTATCTGTTATCTTTTCCCTCTCTTTCTGTCCTTCTTTGTCTTCACTGCTCACTTCTTGACTCCCTTGTGTACCCGAGAACCCAAGCCCACCCTTCTGCAGCTTCAATGGGGGTTTACGCTTGTATCTTTTCATTGTTTTCTCAATATCATCATAGAACTTTTTGTAGAATTCCTTGTTTGGAGGGTCAACGGGGCCTGCAAGTGTTGTGGAGCTGCTGAAGAAGTCACTAATGTCCATCATCTTTTTTTTATTACTGGGGGAAGTCTTTAACCCCTGAGTGTTGGGGGCAGGCATGATGGTGGGTGGAGCAGCTTCCTCAGTGTGGTTTTGGGGTAAGTCTGGGGTTGGTTTTTGGGATTAAAGAGAGTAACCATTAGTTTTTGCATTACTATCTCACAAATGGATTTCTCTTTGCCACAATTGTACCTTAATTACTGGTTAATATAATATTTTATATCTTTTCTAAGCTTTATGAACAAACTTTCAAATCCATATTATCAAAGATCCCACCGAGAAGACAGTTAACATTACAGCAAACATAACCTAAGGCACCCAATTTGATAAGGATATAAAACACATACCTCCCTTGGTGTTATCTTGCAGCCTGTCAGGTGAGGGAGTAAGGGAACCGGACTGGTTTTTACTTCTGGTACTAAATGATGGTTGTTCTCCTTCCTCCACTCCTTTCCTCTCCAACACAACAGCTGTTTGAACACATTATCTAAGCATGACCAGGTAAACATGCAGCCTCACTTTCAAACCAATGATGATGATAATGATAACTTTGTACACAGTGTAGTCAACAATAAAGGTTTGTGTCACCTGCTATATATATTAGGAATTTTATGAGTTACCCTTCTCAGTCTCTCACCCAAAAGGTCTCTAAAAATTTTCTTTCTGGCCAGTTTAGGTCGATTAGTGTGTTCCACCATGAAGTCAGCCTCAGGCACTTTGGTGGCCACCCTGGCACACTCTATGAGCCAGTCAGCCGTGACAGATGGCACACCCCACTTTTTGGCTGCCTGGTACTTGTTTCCTGTAGGCAGGGGACAGAGCAGGTGTGTGGATGACATCACACCCTTCTCTGGGATGGGCTTCTTGGCAAACATGTCTTGGCACCTGCAGTAGATGTGAGGTGGTTCAGGAGTGGACTCAGCTATAAGTGCACATATACCTCAACATTTCAATATAGTCACTGTTATAGAACAACACGTAAGGTGCACAATTGTAATCTTTCCTATACACAGTTGTACAGATGCTTAACCCATCTTTAAAATGGAGTATAATTACATACTCAACCGTCCACCATTAATGTCACTGGTCAGCTCATTACCGTGCTCCAAGGAGCGTCGCCAGGCTCTCTAAGAAGAGCCTCTCCTTCTTGATGTAGGTGGAGATGGTAATGCAAAAGTTCTCCAGAGGGAAGGTGTCCTCCAGCAGGATCAAAGGGAGATGGTAGTACTCCACAGGAAGAAGCCTCTGTCCACCCATAAACATAGAGTGGAGTTACTCTGGTGTTCTGGTACATTGTGGCAGAACAGAGTTACGCAGGGGTGAATGTGGTGTGTGTGGATGTAGTCTAAGTTCAAGTAGCAATGAAAAACCACATACAGAAGGATAGGGTTCCCAGCCTTCCACTCCTGCCGGGATTGCAAGGTCACAAACCCTCGGCTTACTCCTGTACCTGTTCACTATTCACTGCTGGGTGAGCGGAGGTCACAGTGTGTTGAAAAGGACAAACCCATTTTGTCCTCACCTGACTAGGTATGTTTCTACTATACATAAGATAATATACTCAAAACATAAGTAGGTAAATGTGTAAACAAATAAAAATACATATAAATAAATAAATAAACAAATAAAATAAAGACATAATGAAACAAACCACACAACACACAGAAAAAGGACTCTCTCACCTTAGAGTTGACACAATCCTCAATGAAGACATGGGACACCACCTCCTCTGCCTTGGGGTGTGCCTGGCCTTCTGAGGTGATCGTGGAGTAGTGGACGCGGCCGGGGTGGCTCAGAGGCACCACGCGACCACCTTTTTTCTCCACTAACTCAGTGAATGCTTCCTCCATTACTTGTTTATATCCAGACACTGTGAACACCTTATCTGGACAGAATAAAAACAAACCAGTGAGAGGAAAAATGGATAATAGAAAAACAACAACATACACAGGTAAAGAAACATTCAAATGACATCAATAATATAGTCTTAATACAACTCTTTCTTCCCCGTACAAGTGAGATGTCCAAGAATGAAACTAAATATAAAGTCAAAAAGAAAGCAAGACACACTTCTGGTTCTTTCTAGTGTTATAGGAATGCACCAACAACTCACTCAGGAATATCTTGGAGCCTTGCTGGTCCTGTGAGTCAGTGGGGGCGGCACTGTTGGCAGGTGTGGCAGCATTGGCTCGTCCTGGCTTCAAGTATTGCTGCAACACCTCATCCTCCTCCAGCGGCACCTCATCATCGCAGTGTGTGGCAGGGGTGGTGTTGTGGGAGGTGGTGGGGTGTTGGGGTTGTCGTGTCTTCTCCACCACTGCCTCCTCCTCCAGTAGGTAGGTGAACTGTGATTCATCTGCTGGGCGTCTCAGCTTGATGCTTTCTGTGACCCACCGGGCATACACCAGGTGTGGTCTGGTGCCCCATCCCCTCACCAGGTCCAGGTGTTCCTGCACGGGTCTACCTGCATGTAGAGGAGAGGTTGTGACATGGAACAGAATGGGTAGATAAGCAAATAGCATGGAGGAACATAGTAACAATGGGAAAACAGCAAGTAGAATAAGGAAGATGAAAATTCATAAAAGAGGAGGATAAGGAGGATGAATAAAACAGTAAAGTAGCAGAGAAAAGAAGGATATGGAGAGTGAGGAAGCAATGAGGAGGATAGGAGGATAAAAAAAAAACCAGCAATGTAAGAGGTAGATGAAAGAATGAAGATATGGAGAGTAAGGAAGCACTAAGGATGGTGTAACAAGTAGGACATAGAGGTGACATAAATGTAACAAAGACACATGGAGAAAAGAAAGAAATGGAAAGTTATCACAAAGTAACTGTAAAGAAGAAAATTAAAACAGGGCCATACAAAAGCATTGGAGAAATTAATACATTGAGAGGAAAAATGAAGTGTATTGAAATGGAGACATATTGACTGGTTCAACAGATCAAGTCGTCACAAAAGTTCCTGTGTCTCACCTATAACCATGTGGGACACTGCATCACTCAGCTGGTTGAACCTGGTCGCTCCCCCAAAGTTGAGGACACGTCGCAGCTTCTCCAAGTGTGCATTGCTGAAGCCTGAGAGGAAGATCTTACAGCCATCCAGGCAGAGACCAGCCTTCTGAACCTCCTGCAGAGCCAGGCTCTCAACAGCCTCCACTCCACGGCTCACTAGGAAGAAAGGTAATGAAAAGATTATTAATATTTGGTCACTATATATATATACTTAATGGCAGTCTGCCTTCAGTCACACCAGATGCATGAGAACCTTCTTCAAGGGTCATGAAAGCCACGTCAATCCAGCCCCAATCACACAGCATATTTACATACTTTATGATGATAAACTCATGATGAGATTTCCTGATCAACATACATCTTTTACCCCCCTCCCCCATCTCCCCCCAGATGTGTTCCTGTCCCTATGCCTGATGTAGTTGACTTACTCTCTTTGGAGAATGTTTGTTTCCTCTCCCTGGATACCATCTCCGTCCTGTCTGCCGTTTCATCCACACTGGAGGTCCTGTGCCCCACGCCCTCAACGTTGATGCCACTGCACTGAGACACTTCTGGAGGCAGTGCTGTAAGTGGTTGAGTGAGGGAATAGTTTACTTATCATTAACGTCATTACATCAATTAACAACAAGAATGAGTCACTCAGTGTAATCAGCTGTAAATCAAAGCTACAATTGTCTTGAAGAGCTTAAGAAAGTCAAAGATCTTTTAAAATAATTCTTGGTTAATGAAAGGATGTACTAAATGTTTCCTAAGTTTACCACAATCACTTGAATTGCCTAACGAGACTCTGATGCTTCAATCTTGATCTTTTAGTACATAACATCAATAAATCTATATGAAAAACTGGTCTTTTTCATTGATATACCAAGTCAAGCAACAAAACCTGTGGCCCATAACACTCACTGATGTTTGCCCGATTGTTTTTGGGTGTGGAGAGCCTCTGCTTCTTCACTTCATAACCTTCCATCTGGAGGGCGTGACCACGCTGCACAGAATCGTAGATCCAATCTGGAGTGAGGCATTTGATCCGCCACTTGCAGGCGTATGCGTATTTTTCACCCTCAGGAGCAGACACGATGAGGACAGAGGTTTTTGACATTTCCAGCATGGCATTGTACGTCCCACCTGCAGCCAAGGATCATCTCTCAACTTTAAATGAATAACAACAGAATACCTGCCACACCAGATGAATAACATGTAGAACAAGCACACAAGCATATCAACATGCTCACCATTCTCCTCAATCAGGCCCTTGAGAGCAGCCTTGGTGGCTAGGTCAAGCTGGGAGACACACACCTCCATGCCATACAGTGCTGGGCATGTAAGGGAGAGGAACCGCTCATCTGTGGCCAAGATGTGTTGGGTGTGGTCCTTTGTGACGGCCTGCCACACTGCAACCACCCATTCCCCCTTCATGATGGGGATCTCATGTTCCACTCCCACCTGAAATACACCATGGGAAGGTGTTGGGGAGGAATGCAAGTGTTGTAGGTGTAACAACAAAAGAAACTCCCTATAGACTAGGAAAAAATATAGGAATATGTTAAGAGGTGATGTTGAATGGATGTGATGAAGACTTTAGTATTGTGAGAGGAGAAATGAGACTAAATGTTGACTGGAAAGACAGAGTAAATAAATATGTAATATGTGGAAAGGGTTAAAAAGATCACATGATGCAAATATATTACTGCTAAATGTATTCATTTATATATTTGGCATAAAAAAATTAATATAGTACATGCAAAAAGGTCAAGTAGTTAAATTCACCAACACATATACTTTGAACAGATGAATGTTTACTTCCACCCTCCAGTGTCCCTCAACTCACCTGGTACTTATTGCTGCCCACTCCATTAGCCACCAGGTGTGTGACCCCCAGGTGATATCCAGCTGAATATATACCAGCCATGCGCTCCACCAGGCTCTTCAGTTCCTCTCTCTTATCCTTATCAAAGCCTGTGGTGGTGATGACCAGGCCCCGCATGGCTGTGTTGTGTATGGCTGAACACCCTTGAGGAATGGGCTGACTGCGGTGAAGGCACGACAGGATACACCGTGGACCCAAAACACTAATGGAACACAGTAGTTTAGGATCAGTGCTAACAATATTGTGCTGCTCTATTAAATTATTATATATATTATTTTCTTTATTTTTACTCCTAAATTTTTTTCACTTTTATTTACTATTTAACTGTGTTATCTCTCTTTTCTACCTCAAGAAGTCTATGGTCTCTGGATCACTACAGTACTAATTATATGCCTCACCAATGAACTATTTCATTTTATATCTCTTTAAATTTTGTTTTTCTTTTCTCTCTTTGACTCGACAATTGGTTCTCAATATTCATAATGCCAAATTTCCAACAAACTTGTCTTTTCTCACGCAAGAGAGATGGCATTCAAAAGCAAAGAATAAGGGAAAATTAGAAAAGTATTAAAAAGCATGAATAAAAGACATTGTAACAGATCAAAAATATAACATACTCACACACACTTGTATCCTGAGGTGAGATGTGCAAATGCCTTGCCCTCAAACGGGTCACAGATGAACACATCTTGCTTGACGGGGGTCATTTGCAGGCAGTCTTCTGCCGATACCCACTTAGGATTGAATCTCTCACATGCCTGGAAAGGAAGGTTTAGGTGACATGGGGAAGGGAAGGGTGTGTTAGGGTGATGGGAAGGGTAAGTAAGGATGGTGGGAGGTGGGGATGATGTGTAAGTATACTAATCCAGTGTCATGTCACAAGACAGCTTGTTGATGGAGACCAAAGCAAGGGTGGCAAAAGGTTTTGGAGATGATGAAATACTATATAAGTAGAAGAGACTCTATCAAACAATGAAATTATAATGAAAACTAGAGGCAGGCAGTCTGCTCCAAAATTAATCAACTTATGCAGCTTGTAACTGATCATGACACAGCACCTGATACGCTGTGAGGAGGCAAGGGGAGGATGCACCCTCAACTGGCCGCACAAAATACAGCTTCACACTCTCCCCCTGTGAGCATATGCTGCCCTCCATGATGGACCTGGAAATAAAAATCAGAAAAGAGTTTTGTCTTGAAAATAATAGAATGAAGGACATCACACATTCAACAAATCATCAAACATTCTTACTTGAAGTCAAAGGTTTTCATTTTGTTTGCTTCTGATCAAGTGTTTCTAAATTTTTCCATGATGTTTTGTTGGATCATCATTATTCTACCTCTTTTTGCAGTTGCAATCAACCAACAAATTTATCGAGTCTTACATTTTTACCGAAAAATTCCTGTTTCCAGGTTTCACTCCAATGCACCACAATTTTTTTTTTCTGAGTTAAATATAAAGAAATAAAACTATAATTTTTCAATAAACACCTTTCACTGATGCGTCACAACTATGATATTGAAAATTTCAAAACTTCCTCCTTTATGCTGCAATGCTATATTCTACCCACTAAAGGTTAGTACATACTTAAACACCCAAACCTCAAAAAAAACTAACTTGCGAACCCTAACTTCCGGGTGATAAAATGTAAAAATCTTATATAGTCGAACCTGACTGAACTTAACCATAACATAACTATAACCTAACAACTTTAACATAACCATAACTTGACATAACCTAACCAACCTAACATAACCTATCACAATTTCAAAGAAGTTTTGCGAGGTAAATAATGGTGAGCACCGCCAGAAACCTTCGCAGATATGTTGAGTACACTATGTATAGTATATTTATTATAAATAGGTAGAGCAGTATTTGTAAAGAAATAATAGGTGTAACATTGTTAAGGTTAACCTCGAGGTTCATCAGACTTGAATCTACTTTTCAAGAATCTAATGGTGTTTTCAATAACACATTTAGTTATATAAAGTTTTTTATTGTACAATAAGCAGGTTGGTGATAATTAGGGGTGCCGCTGTCACCCTAAATGCATCAGAAAATGAAAGTTGTAACTCTCAACACTTCTTCGGAGAAGTGACTAGTGTGACGGCTGGGCAGCGAGCCACTGGCCTCTCATTATTATTGTTGTCATCCAGCGAATCCAAAACAGATTCTGCTGTTCTATTTGCACCCAATTAATCCAAAACAGATTCGGATTCAGAGCAGAATCCGGAGTAGATTATTGGGAACAAATAGAAGAGGCCTTAATTAGCTCGACCTTGCCTGCCCTCATGTTACACTATGGTTTCACATATCACTTGACTTGTCTGGTTTTCCAATGAAAATTAAGGATAAAATCAAATTATTCAATACCTAAATCACTACAAAGCATATGGTGCACAAGAAATTTATTGGTTGGTTGAAACTGCAAATTTTCCTTGACCATTTCAGGTTTGGGATGGTTTCCAGTAACCTACTACCTTGAAAGATAAGTTAGTGAAGACTCTAGGGGCAGCCCTTGGTGGCAGGACTAAGACAACAACCCCTTGTACAGGTTATTTAGTGAATACACTACTAGAATGTGGTACAACCTACACGGGATGCTTATCTCTTACTTACATAAAGTAAATTGTTAGGACTGCATACTAGTAATTTATCACCTTATATAAAGCCTGAACACTCCTTTCATTAAGAGTGTAATGTAACACTTCTCCCATAACATCTAGTAAGCTTTACCATAACTATATAATATGCAAACATTACTATGATAGTCGTGTGACCACCTTGAAAAATATCAAATCACAATTTGACGTACGAAGTTTTGTAATCATGTCGTGTCGTTTTGGATGACTTACTTTTGTTCACCTTCATCAGTTTCAACCATCTGGACGGCAAAACACTACACAGCCTCCATCGTGCAGCCTCCAGCGTGTTAATCTCTCACGAGCCACATCCAATGATCTATCACAACAAACAATTTCTTCAGTGGTCAGTCAGCTGACGTGTTTCCCGCGCAAACTTAGTCAAATGACTATTAATTGAAGTTTATACAGTTTAGGATAGATATTTACGAGAAAAAAATATTTAAAACTGCTATGCCCGACCGCTAGCCACTAGACCACTGCCAGCTGACAGTGAACAGGATGGACGTTATCAAGCCATTGTCTGCTTTAGTAGTTGGTACTACATCTCTGTCAGAGTGAAGAGGTGTTGTGAAGGCCATGCACCATACAATGATAATGATTAGTATTGACTTTTTTCATGATGGTACTAATATAATGACTTTCAGGGTCTTGACATACTCCAACGTGTTTGTGTACCTGAGAGTACAGCGCCCAATGCCGCCGCCCATTCAACACTGGTAGTATGGATGAGGTTGACGATACTCTTAGCATCTGTAATGTCGCCAAGAGACAGCAACTTGTTATGCTTTTATCCCTGTTGAAAGCTTGTCTGAGTCCTATAATTTTCAAGGTCGTAAAGCTATGATACTGTTGTTCTAAATTTACTTGATCATTGCAATCCCACTTTCCTAGTAGCCTATTGCAATTTCGCTCATTCACCCATTTGTCGATAGTCCGGATTAAAAATTGACTCTTTAAAACAAAATATTAATGGTATGCACGACACAAATCGCTTTTCCTGCTCCTGATACCATAAGAAACACTACGATTAAAGAAGAGAATTGTGAAACGTGCACCTTCACTCAAGCAACGAGTAGATAGGTGCGTGACCACATGCAGGTAAGTTAGCGTTCATCTAATTGAAGATATTAATGTAGGTGGAAAGAATTTGTATCGCTGTATTCATTCATGTTTTTGGTTTTGTAACGCATTGCAATTGGATGGATGGCTATGTATAACCCATGGGTCTCCGCTACTCATACTTGATCTGTTCGAGATATGAGCTGTTCTCTCGACCCGCTTGTCAGGTTACTTAGTCAGATGGAAATGGAATCAATGAATGACCTACTCTTGCATGATCACAGGAAGCGTGCAGGTGACATCAATTCCTCATCGCTTACGGAAATTTGTTTGTAATCGAAATAGCGTTGGATGAAGTTTTCCTGCATATGACAAAGGTCTCTGCTGCTGCTGCTGCTACAGGAACCAGTGTGCGAGCTGCAGCCAAGGAAGGAACTTTATCACTTGCTCTAGGCTCTACTGAAGGACACAGGTATGTAAAATAATGTTTCTATAAAGGACATTGTCTTCACATTCCGGATGGTCTTTAGTCTCTTATACAGTCTTGTTTTTATTAAAGGATAAATGCGTATTTTCATAACAAGCATCGGAGTTATGGACAATCAGATTTACATATTTGCTTTGTGAAGGAAGTTAGCCAGGAAAAAAAATCTACTAGAGCAAATGGGAAACCATGCAAGTAATCTAAACATGAGTCTAATAGACTCAGTCTATAGGCTACATTATTTTTCATTCATAGGACCTTATGAAACAATCTGTGCTAAGCTTTCATGTCACCTTGCATGTCCTTTATTGTTGTTAATCTATCAACAATACAATGATTATATCTCAGGACGATGCGTTACGTTGGTGTGGTATTGGTACTGTCGTGGGCCGTGATGGCGTGGATGGTCGGCGTGACGCATGGAAGGCCGTCACAGAGCCTATCAGTGGTGTGTGTCTGTATGCCGCCGACCCTATGTGCCACCTCGATGGTTCATGGTGGTTGTTGGGCTCCTGGGTATATCTGTTGTGCCCAACAATCTACTACTCCTCCTCCTCCTCCTCCTCCTCCTCCTCCTCTTACCATCACAATCATTCCTTCCACCAGCACCACCACTCCCTCCACCTGCACAACCACTCCCTCCACCAGCACAACCACTCCCTCCACCAGCACAACCACTCCCTCCAGCAGCACAACCACTCCCTCCACCAGCACAATCACTCCCTCCACCAGCACAACCACTCCCTCCACCACCACAACCACTCTCTCCACCAGCACAACCACTCCCTCCACCAGCACAACCACTCCCTCCACCAGCACAGCCACTCCCTCCACCAGCACAACCACTCCCTCCACCAGCACAACCCTCCCTCCACCAGCACTCCTCCACCACCACCACCACTCCTCCACCACCACCACCACTCCCTCCACCACCACCACCACTCCCTCCACCACCACCAACACTCCCTCCACCACCACCAACACTCCCTCCACCACCACCACACTCCCTCCACCACCACCACCACTCCCTCCACCACCACCAACACTCCCTCCACCACCACCAACACTCCCTCCACCACCACCAACACTCCCTCCACCACCACCAACACTCCCTCCACCACCACCAACACTCCCTCCACCACCACCAACACTCCCTCCACCACCACCAACACTCCCTCCACCACCACCAACACTCCTCCACCACACCACCAACACTCCCTCCACCACCACCACCACTCCCTCCACCACCACCAACACTCCTCCACCACCACCAACACTCCCTCCCACCACCACCAACACCTCCCTCCACCACCACCAACACTCCCTCCACCACCACCAACACTCCTCCACCACCACCAACACCCTCCACTACCACCAACACTCCCTCCACCACCACCAACACTCCCTCCACTACCACCAACACTCCCTCCACCACCACCACCACTCCCTCCACCACCACCACCAACACTCCCCTCCACCACCACCACTCCCTCCACCACCACCAACACTCCCTCCACTACCACCAACACTCCCTCCACCACCACCAACACTCCCTCCACCACCACCAACACTCCCTCCACCACCACCACCAACACTCCCTCCACCACCACCAACACTCCCTCCACCACCACCAACACTCCCTCCACCACCACCAACACTCCCTCCACCACCACCACCACCACTCCCTCACCACCACCACCAACACTCCCTCCACCACCACCACCACTCCTCCACCACCACCAACACTCCCTCCACTACCACCAACACTCCCTCCACCACCACCAACACTCCCTCCACCACCACCACACTCCCTCCACCACCACCAACACTCCCTCCACCACCAACAACACTCCCTCCACCACCACCAACACTCCCTCCACCACCACCAACACTCCCTCCACCACCACCAACACTCCCTCCACCACCACCAACACTCCCTCCACCACCACCAACACTCCCTCCACCACCACCAACACTCCCTCCACCACCACCAACACTCCCTCCACCACCACCAACACTCCCTCCACCACCACCACCACTCCCCTCCACCACCACCAACATCTCTCCACCACCACCAACACTCCCTCCACCACCACCAACACTCCCTCCACCACCACCAACACTCCCTCCACCACCACCAACACTCCCTCCACCACCACCAACACTCCCTCCACCACCACCACCAACACTCCCTCCACCACCACCACCACTCCCCTCCACCACCACCAACACTCCCTCCACTACCACCAACACTCCCTCCACCACCACCAACACTCCCTCCACTACCACCAACACTCCCTCCACCACCACACCACTCCCTCCACCACCACCACCAACACTCCCTCCACCACCACCACCACTCCCTCCACCACCACCAACACTCCCTCCACTACCACCAACACTCCCTCCACCACCACCAACACTCCCTCCACCACCACCAACACTCCCTCCACCACCACCAACACTCCCTCCACCACCACCAACACTCCCTCCACCACCAACACTCCTCCACCTCCACCAACACTCCCTCCACCACCACCACCACCATCCCTCCACCACCACCACCACTCCCTCCACCACCACCAACACTCCCTCCACCACCACCAACACTCCCTCCACCACCACCAAACTCCTCCCTCCACCACCACCAACACTCCCTCCACCACCACAACACTCCCGCCACCACCACCAACACTCCCTCCACTACCACCATCACTCCCTCCCACCACCAACACTCCCTCCACCACCACCAACACCCCTCCACCACCACCACCACTCCTCCACCACCACCAACACTCCTCCACCACCACCAACAATCACTCCACTCAACCACCAACTCCCTCCCACCACCACCAACTCTCCCTCCACACCACCAACCCTCCCTCCCACCACCACCAACACTCCCTCCACCACCACCAACACTCCCTCCACCACACCACCAACCACTCCTCCACCACCACCAACAAATCCCTCCACCACCAACCACTCCCTCCACCACCACCAACACTCCCTCCACCACCACCACCACCACCCAACCACCACAAACAATCCCTCACCACACCACCAACACTCCCTCTACCACCACCAACACTCCCTCCCCACCACAACACTCCCTCTACCACCACCAACAACCCTCCACCACCACCAACACTCCCTCCACCACCACCAACACTCCTCCACCACCACCACACCTCCACCACCACCAACACTCCCTCCACCACCACCAACATTCCCTCCACCACCACCAACACTCCCTCCACCACCACCAACACTCCCTCCACCACCACCAACACTCCCTCCACCACCACCAACACTCCCTCCACCACCACCAACACTCCCTCTACCACCACCAACACTCCCTCCACCACCACCAACACTCCCTCCACCACCACCAACACTCCCTCCACCACCACCACTACTCCCTCCACCACCACCAACACTCTCTCTACCAGCACCAACACTCCCTCCACCACCACCTCTCCCTCCACCACCACCACTTCCTCCACCACCACCACCACTCCCTCCACCACCACCAACACTCCCTCCACCACCACCACCACTTCCTCTACCAGCACCAACACTCCTTCCACCACCACCTCTCCCTCCACCACCACCACTTCCTCCACCACCACCACCTCACCCTCCACAACCACCACTTCCTCCACCACCACCACCACTCCCTCCACCAACACCACCAGTCCATACACCACTACCGCCACTCCCTACACCACTACCACCACTCCCTACACCACCACCACCACTCCCTACACCACCATCACCACTTCCTCCACCACCACAGCCTCCATCACCACCACCACTCCTGCTACGATTTCAACCACTACCACCACAATCACTACTACGCCAATTGTTTCAAGCTGCATCCGAATCTCCCTTGAGTTAAAGGTAAGTGACACCACCATCACCACTTCCTCCACCACCACAGCCTCCATCACCACCACCACTCCTGCTACGATTTCAACCACTACCACCACAATCACTACTACGCCAATTGTTTCAAGCTGCATCCGAATCTCCCTTGAGTTAAAGGTAAGTGTGTGTTTAATTTGCGGAAATAAAAGTTATTTTTACTTAACAATAGGAATATATGGATGATAGAAACTCGTTCATCTATCGTTTGTCCGTTTATCCAATGTGTCAATAAATGTATCAATAAATCTGTCTGTCTGCTTCTCGGGAAAGGTTTTGATTGGCGATGGTGCGAGACATTATCGTCTTGTTTCGATCATTGATTAACTTAGAATAACTGTAACTTTTCTACAGGCTCTCTTTGCTTCCCTGGTCTTCGTGATGCGTGCCTGGCTGATTGACATGTGATTGGATGAAGCACAACAATGTACTGATTGGCTGAACACCCATGACCCTGCCTAATTAGCATGCACTATAAAGTTAAAGTTAAAGTTGCATGGGTTTCAGTTCTGGTATCCATCTATGAAGATGCTTTGTAATATGTATGAACTTTGGATGTAATTCAAACAACCATAAGCCATATATAATTATTTATAAGTGTATACAATATGGGAATAATAAAGTAGCATTGCAAAAAATACGTAATGTTAATTAATACCTGTATAGACTGAGACTTAACAAGACATGGGTTCGAACTATATTCAGGTAGATATAATGTTTTTTCAGTGACGGAACGGTTACTGTCCGCTTTGAGAAAGAAAAAATGGGTGTGTGATCTGTGATAGGTCTCAGCCTTACTTATAGGAACTATGGGTGCTTTCGAGAGGTAATTAATGGGTCGATCACAGTCCAGCGCGTAATCCTGCAGTTACACGTGACTGTAATTATTTCATCACCACGAAGTTCTCACCTATTTTTCGGTAGGTAACTTGCTTTGTGTGTTGAATTTGAGTTACGTAATACATTACACGATCTGACCTACAACTGGCAAAACGATTATTGTTTTAGCAAGTGAACGGAAGTAGCTATATATGCGTATACGACTTCCATCCCACGATTTTGTTTTCCTTCTAAACTCGACAAAAAGTTGATTGTTATCATTTCAGGTAATCGAGTGCAGTGGGCTTTTGAGAAACAAAGTAAACTCATGACGATACCCGTGTTCCTCTCTGGCGCAACACCCACTTTGGAAACGGAAATCAGAAAGAAAGAGAAGTAGCCTACTTACGTAGAATAACTAGACCACTAGGGATTTATATATGAACAATATTTATACAATACTGCCTTATACAATTTTGTCCCTTGATAGATCCTTGCGTGTCATGAAATATCAAAAACATATCGCATTTCAGTCTTCCCGTTCCTCTTAATTATAAAAGAGGAACCACTTTTCTTGCTGCTCTGTTCCTCTCCAACAAACAAGTATAAACAAACACATAAATCACAGTTTCCTATAATACCATGACACTCCATATAATAATAAGAAATTTTCATGAGTTTGTCCTCTTATGACACTCCATACAATAATAAGCGATTTTCCTGAGTTTGTCCTCCTTTCCTGAACACTTTTCCTCCCCCTTCCCCCATGAGAAGGAGCCTGGAGGTGTTCGATCAGCTGTCTCAGGTAAACACTGAAGCTTGGTTAAGAAGAAGGATTTTGTTGTTTTCTCCATACATACAGGTTCTTTGGGTTAATGTTTTGGGTACATAGGATTAAATGTGTAATATAGCATGTTTTGAGTGTAGTGTCGGATTATTTTGTTTATTTATTTTATGTTTCCGATCAATTCTGGAAACGCGTTATTTTAATTGACTTGTCTGGCTGGGTGTGGCGTTGTAGTTTTTTTTGGATAATTGTGGCTTGGTTATATTATTTATTTGAAGTGGTGCATGATTTCCCGCGTGTAATCTATATATTTTGGTGCTAGTATTAGATGATCACTGTATCGTACCTCTGCACTTAAATACAGGATTAGCACCATTTGTGGATATTTCGTACCTCTAATTAATGTAGGTTGGTGTGTGCATGCAGTGACATAGCCCCGTGCTGTGCAAATGTGAATAATGCTTTATAACTCCACCTACTGAACAAAATAACGTGTTCTCACCAATTTTCTGTGTCTCGGGGAAATTAGTCTTTTGGAGGAGTGACAAGATTTGTTAGTGAGTGTGATGAACTTTGCAAGTATAATTTTTGGAACTTATCTTGCAATTTTTTTTTTTTGTATTTAGTAATGGTGATCCCATTTTATTTACTTATTCATCTGTCACAACACTACTTTGATGCTAGGACTTTTATACCTCTGTCACGGTGAAGAGAATTTTTTCATGAAATCAACCTAAATTTTAATCATGAAGTCATGTTTCATGCTCCATATGTTTATGAAACAGACATTCCTCAGTGAAAAACAGCATCATCAATGCAAAATACAAGACATGTTCGTCCTTTGATGTTATAAACACTGAGGTTACTGTCAAGGGTTGTGCAGACGGCAAGGCAAAGGCTGCAGGTGGCTCCTTCCTTACACATCATTGTCACCTCATTTCCACGTGATGTATCTGATGGGTAGGTTACTTCAACAACCATATGGCATTACATTGTTGGTGGTTGGATCACATTTTTTTTAAACATTTATTTTACTAAACCTTTTCTCCAGTACTGTGTTGTTCCAGTAACTCTACAAATTATTCTTTTGTAAGTTGAAATGTGCTTAAATCATCACTTTTAGTTACATATTTCTCTTCCAAATATTTTGACTTTCAGGTGATAGTAACTGACCCTGAATGATAGCCCACAGGCTTTTGCAACTGTTCTTGGTGACTGGAGTGTGTTCTCAGTCCGGCTTTCGCACCATCATGGCTTGGAGATCCCACGGCAGAGACAATGCCGACATGGTACGGCACTTGAAAGGTGTGTATTGTGATATGGATTGTCACCCAGACTCATGTTGTGTTTGTCTCAGTATGTCATCATCCACATGGTTTTAAATTCATGGATGTTCCTTGCTCTCAACACCTTTTATCTTCAGTGCATTCAAAATATTAATATTTCTGTTTGAGAAACTGAATTCTACATTATTCAAGAATCTTATCTTGTGTTGGGGTTGGTGGGTCATGTGTGGTATCTTTAGTTTATTGTATTTGATGTTATAGGAGTCCAATGACTATGTAAATGAGAGAAAAAAAAATCACTAACTCCACCTGATTTATAATTGTTCTTGTATGCCTCCAGCCAACCAGATCATCCGTTCCTCTGAGGTGGAACGAGTTATGCTGCGTGTGGACCGGGGGAAGTACTCCAAGAACAACCCGTACATGGACTCCCCACAAGGCATTGGGTTCGGGGTGACCATCAGTGCACCACACATGGTTAGTCATGAATGCCTAGATTTTTCATTGATGATCTCTACTGCAGAAAGCACTTAAGTTAAATTTGCACATTTGTACTAATTTCTGTTTGTGATGAAATGAGAAACTGAAATTGATGATGATAACTAACCTGTCCTTTCAGCATGCCCACGCCCTGGAGCTCCTGAGTGCCCACCTCAAGAAGGGCAACCGTGCCATGGATGTTGGATCAGGCAGTGGGTACCTCACAGCCTGCATGGCGCACATGGTAAGACCTCTGTGGGGATATTAAAACACATGACTTGGAAGACAAGAGTGAGGCTTAGAGGTGGGAATCAGGTATAGAATTGGTGAAGTTTTGACATTTCAGGAGGAGACAAGTAAAATGAAGTTGATTGTTTGAAGTCTTAATTTGTTGGTGATTAAACTAATATACTAAAGATATAAAAAATAATTAAATACAAAGAGAATATTGATGAATGAAGTATGATTTGCATTTGACTTATATATTATAGGGTTGTATGGATGTACAGTTGATCCTCAATTTAACGGACTAAATGGAGAATCTTCTTGTCCTTCACTGGAAAAGTCTGTTGCTTGGTATTCAGCGGTGGTTTCATTACACAAAATTGAAAAGTTTGTAATACTGTTGCTTCCACCAAGACCTAAACTCCTTGCTTGCAGGTGGGTGACACTGGCCGGGCTGTAGGAATTGACCACATCCCTGAACTCATTAAGATGGCTCAGGACAACATTGAGAAAGACAGCCCTGAGCTCATGTCATCTAACACTGTCAAACTTGTTGGTCAGTGACAGTGTGCTTCACCTCCGTGTTGATCCACAATTTATTTATTTATTATTACTATTATTATTATTTTTGAGTAACTTTGCTGCATTACAATTTTCATCACTCCTGCCAAGCCTCTTTTCCGTTGGTGTTGTGTTAATCTTCCACGAAATTCATGCTTTATGATAGTGTTGCAAGGCTGCTGAAGACAACCTGCTGCACAGTTAGGTTCAGGATAGGATGGCTGGGATAACATTCCCTTGATCAACAATTTTGTGATTTTGTGTTCATTAGACTGTGCATCGTAGAAAAGCAGGAGTGAGATTCTTGATACAGTGTATCCACTGAATACTTTTGTGTGCAAGATTTTTCCTTACACCCACTGGTCTTTGGGTGGGTGTAAGGCTGGTAAGGGTGGGTTGGCCTTATCACAGGTAGGTGCTGGTGCTCCTTACAGTTGGTGATGGGCGTCAGGGTCACCCAGAAGAGCAGCCCTTCAATGCCATTCATGTTGGAGCTGCTGCCCCCACCCTTCCCCAGGCCCTTGTGGAGCAGTTGGCACCAGGAGGAAGACTCATAATTCCCATTGGCCCAGAGGGAGCCAATCAAAACTTGGAGCAGGTGAATTGTCTTCAGTAGATTGTTTGTATATAATTATTTTATTACTGTTGGAAAAGAAAAAGTTTATAGCATCATTGAATATTAAGAATTATTACCCTCTTCACTGCAGGAAATGGCATGCTATAGATTGTTAACATTATCACACTAACCTCGGCACTAATGATTGTGTTCCCCTCAGATTGACAAGCTTGAAGATGGCAGTGTGAAGCGGAAGGTCTTGATGGGAGTGATTTACGTGCCCCTCACTGACAAGGACTACCAGTGGCCAGGCAGGTTAGTGCGGAGGTGGAGGGCCAAGGTGAGGGCCCGTAAGGAGAGGGAAAGACAGGCAGCGAATGAAGAGGAGGACGTGGCAGATAAAGGAGAGGCTGAAGGAAAAGAAAAATAGGGATATCAAAAACAGAGTGAGGGTGAAGAAAGATAAAAAAAGAAGTGGGAAATAGGAATTTTATTGGTAAATAAGTGTAAATTGAGTAAAAGTGAGAAGAAACTGATGAAGCTGAATTAGGTAATGGCAGGTTATAGCTAATGGCTGCAAGAAAATAAAATGGGAATTGAATTACTAATTTATATTTAATCTAAGAATAATAGAGTGAATACAGATAACACGACCTCAGATTTCTATTTTTTCCTGGTTTTCCCTTGCGTCTTGAGATAATTTAAGGTCTATAGTAATTCCCTTGTGTAGCAAATTTCCTCTTTAATTCAGTCTTTTGAATTGTTTAGTATATAATATGTTTATCATCAAGTGCCTCAGTCATTGTAAGTGTATATTACTTATTAGTAGGAACATGTTAAAAGGGTTTGTTAGAAGAGAAGTTAATAACTAATACTGTATCTTGAGTGCCTATGAAATTAATTGAGTGTACAATTTATGGATATATAACACTTAAGTAACTTTGATATGTGTCTACCACAATGCTTCATATATTGTTGTGCTGATTGGAATACAAATAAGAATATGGAAAAGCTTTTAATCAGAGCTGGAAGCAGTATGTTGTGGACACAGTATTTTCTTTGTTGTTTTAGTGCGGTTTTCCCTCCCGTCACACACACAATAGATGGAGATACTGACTGCAACAAACGTGCGTCCTAGGGTGTGACGGGAGAGTACACCGCACCGTTTGTCTCTCATTCCACAGGCGGGAGCTGTGAGTCATGCCACCAGCTGAATCCTAATTCCTCCCAGGTGCTGCTCTCTCCTATAATTGCCACCACCACCACCGCCCACTGCTCACCGCCCACCACCACAGCACCTGCATCCCACCACCCTGCCAGTCAACATGTGTCTGCCCCACCGCTGCTACCACACATCCCTATATCTGTTGAGATGCTTCATCCCACAATCCATATCTGCCCCTCCATACCATAGCAGCAGCACAAAGATTTTGCATCCCTTTCTCTGCTTGCATTCCAAATGGTGAGCAAGAAACCTCAACCGCAGCTTTTTCTTCTGACTGTTTGCTTGTGTGGGCGGCCTCAGCATTGGGACGGAGAGTTCTCACCACTATTAACTGTTGACATGAATAAGGAGTGTTGCACAACTAAGGAATACACCATTGTGAAACTGCCATTTTGGGAGAGAAAAAAACACTTGTAGCAGAAGGCTTTATGCCACTGCTTTCAGTGAGTGTGTGATAGAATTGAACTTTTAAACTATGATCACACTTCAAGCTTGCTCAAGGTTGCCTTTCGTGTGTTTGAGGCCTGCTCTTTTCTGTTTGTCATACTCCTAAGAAGGCAATTATTGTGTTGGGTATGGCTAAGGACACTCACTAGCTGGATTTACACTAGTGCAGTTGTGTGTGACCAGATGTGTGGCCCAGAGAACAGTATTTTGCATAGCAAACTATATCCAAACTAACAGGCAATGTGGTGTTATTGGTTCCCACACTGGTCATTAAAAACTTGGACAAAAAATTATGTTTATGGTGTTTCATTCTTTAAGATATGGAGTGTAACATTTAATTAATTTAGCTTGTTTTTTTAATTACTCGCTGGGATAGTTATTTTTATTATTGTGAATGGAAGATGTGAAAAGGAATGGATTCATTAATTTGTATCAAGCTGGTGGCGGCTCTACCTTTTACAAATATATTAAAAAACAAACAAACTATGAATTAGGCAAAGTATAAAGTGGGGGCACATGTTGTAGCTGTGGGCGCTCATCTCCCGCCACATTGACCTTTGAGCCTGTGGTGAAAATCAATTCGTTATCCCAGGACACAGGACCACTATGACATCCGGATTTCCACAGTTTCCTTAGGTACCCATTTATCAACCATCCCATTTGGGTGAGCTGTGTGCTGTCGTCTGAGACCAAACTCGGGCCAAAGGATTCGTAGTCAGGCACCACTGATGCACAAAAAATAATATAAATTGGTGCACACACATAATACAATTTCATGATTGCTTAATTGGTAAATGATTGTATTGATTGATCAATAACCACATCACTTTCAAGCACTAAGTGTGTAGAAGTTCTGTATTGTATTGTTTTTACCATTAGTCGGTTTACTGGTGAGCTTGACCTTCAGTTATTTACTAGGTTTTGTTTAGAGGTCTATGCCTCATAGCCATGGTGGACCACCGCTGCACCACTGTGGTGCCTGACCACAGCAGTTCCTCCCCAGTAAACAGCTTAAGCATCATGGGCCCGGGCGGGGACTCGATCTGCTGACCAAGCGAATGCAAGGCCACTGCGCTACCACTGTACTAACCAGGAGGCTAGCTTTGGAAATATCTTCTGTATGATTATATTTGAGTTGTTAGCATTATGGAGGTGATAATTGTTTTCTTGCTCCGCCCCTTTTTTTATCACCTTTCACAATCCACAGGGGAATACGGTGGTAGTATTCTTGCAGTTCCCGCCACAGGGCTACATGGTAAATATAACCATGTAAAAGGTATTCTTGTAAAATTATGAGACCAGTAATTGAATGAAAACTGTTTTTGTTTCCTACAAGTTTGTGCAATGACGATGGCAAGAAAGTTTGTTATACTGTTGTGTATAAACTAGAATTCATTTAACTTTTGTGGTAGTAGCAACCACCAGCTGATTAAGCTTGTAATGTGTGTATGGGAGTGTTGTAACAGTGACCGTGTCATGGAATGAAATAATTTTTTCTGAATAAGAATTTGAAGCAAGTGTGAAAGCAATGGTCATTCAATAAATAATAATTTTCAAATAGAAAGGCTGTGATATAGCATACACTATATTTGTTCATATATAGCTTTTTCATATGTAATGGCAATGTGACAGGAACGAGTAGGGAGAGAGGATCCAATTTAAGTACTGTTAAGTACTGTCTCAAGAAACTCCTTTCATTTCTTACTTTCTGAACCTAGGAAGTGGGTGACTTATGTAAATAGAGTACATAGCTGTTTGCCCATAGATTCTTCAACTGTGTTCTGTAGTGCAAACTTGTGTTTATCATGGAACACGTTGTGCTCCATGGTGTAGCATGGCTGTAGGATATATTCTTTTAATTGTTGATGTGGTCTGCTCATCCTCATGTTCAGGTGAGTGAAAGTGGTATCACACAAAGCATATTTACCGTGGCAGCTGTGGTGTCATGTACTGTTGACACTTGTTGCTTACAGTGCTGATGACCACAGTTACATCAATTATTATAAATTGTCAATAACTAATGAGGGGATGGGAAAGTATGCACCCTAGTTTATTGTGTATCACATTTGTTTTCTTTGTCATATTAGATACATTTCAATATTGAATACAGGAATTAGCAAATGACCTTGATAACATACATTGAATTATTTTTTTCATGTTTACATTTAGCTAACTCATGTAATATTGTTCGTATTGATAACCAGTTTTTCATCAATCTTTAATGCTAGATTGCAAAGAAGGAATTAAAAGGATCAGTTTTACCTTGATAAGAGGCCTACAGCCTTTTGGTGTTTTGTTTCATAGTAGATAGTTGAAGAAAGCATGTGGGATGTAGTAATGAAGGATGCTGGCAAATAAAGTCACAATTTGCTGGTTCATAGGAATCAGAAATAGTGTTTTCAGTGTGATAGCACCATCAGGCATGTGTTTGCAATGCAGTTTCATTGTATTTGTAAAGTTTGTAGCACCCGTATGGTGTGCTGTAAAAATCACTGCTTGCCGAAATATCTGCCATCCCTCTATGAGTTTATTACCAAAGGTGATGAGACAAGAAAAAACAAATTCCATTCACATGAAGGTATACTAGTTTTGCATTGGTAAACCACAAATTTCTCAAAATGTAACTTCCAGTATGGTTATAGTGGTGTATTATTATTTAAAGATCTTATTTCAGAGCACTAAATTCATGACATGTAATTTCTTCTGTGTGTCTGTAGTTTGCAGTAACTACGTTTTCAATGTTAGAATAGTATATTTGAAAACATGAATTTCTTGCGCATCACAGTGTATGAAAGGTCATGCTAAGATTTGTTTATGAGGATAGTGTAAATTAGTTACCCTTGAAGCTTGTAGGCAAAGTGCCTGGTGCTGGTAAAATGTTGAGTATGCTATATAGTATTGTAATGCATTATATATATATATATATATATATATATATATATATATATATATATATATATATATATATATATATATATATATATATATGAGTGCTGGCAGGTTTGTAAGATAACATTTACAGTTTAGGCTACTTATTGTCCCTGTTCCACGATTTTGATTAAGATCTTAAAATAAATAAATTAATAATAAAATAAACCCTAAAAATGTTGTCTTTAGAATTTCCTGTAATGAAAGTTGAAGGAAAAGTATAATTAAAGATGAATGAATGAAGGTGAATGTTATGTGATGCCTTTGACAGAAGGCAATGAAATGTGACCACAAACTCTTCTTTGTTAGTGATTCTTGTAAGTGGTTTAAGAAGGGAGAACAAATTTGCAATTTGTCATGGTAGTCATCAAACTTAAATCACAAGTGTTTGTTCACTGGGATTTCAAACTATTGTTGAAGATCGTGATCAAATGCCTACTGCCCATTACTATAGTCTGCTCCTCCCTCTCACACCTTGCAGAACTTCCCTCTACCATTAGTATTGTTTAGTGATCTAGGTTTTGTGTACACAATTGGAAAAGAGCATGTTCTTAGACTAACAAATTGTGGACTCATCCTGGGTTTTCTGACATTGCCGATTATGACATCATCTAATCTAGATGTTGCTCATAAGTGAAAGAAAAAAAAGGAACATTTTGATTTCTTATGAAATTTGCATTGATATGTATATACAGTTCAACACTTTTTCATGAATGAAACTCAATGTGACACAGCCGAGTTACTTACCTCATATGAGTGATATACTCATTACTTTAATTCATGATTGCTCTCTGAAATTGCCTGGATGCAATGTCCAATTCTTCATAACAGATACTCCTGTGAGAAAAAAAATATTGTGTGTTATGAAACTGCCTGATGTGACTTTAGTTTGATGCAGCCATCAGAAGAGTTTGGTTTATTCAACAAATATGCATAGTGAAAATACGCTAATGTGGCAGTAACTTGAGTTATGCATTGCCACAGCATCAAGGAATGTTTGGTGTTGCTGTTCTCTATTCACATTCTGATTCATATTTGTGTTGTGTTGAATACAACACAATATTCATCAAGTACTATGATGAGGCTGATGCTTACGTACCTGGAAAGGCTTTACTTATGGATATGGAAGTTTGTAGTTTATTTATCACACTGATTGTGGTTTTCATATAACTTAAACTATAACTTATCAATTATAAAGCAGATACTGATGCTAGAATTATGCATCACTGCAATAACCAAGGTTTAGTCTTGGGAATATAGAATTATACATACTACACAATTTTGAATCTTTGATGTGTAATAAATTCAAGCAACAAACTGATAACATTAAGATTCTGTTCATACCATGACATACTACATCACTGACAAAACACAACCTTATACTAAGACATCATATACATAATGCTGTAATTGTGGGATGTTAGTTTTAATATACTAATGAAAACTGACAGCTTTGATATAATTTTCTTTAAAAGTTACTCTTGTAATTTGCCTGTAAATCATTTACGACAATTGTAAAAGCATTAAGATACTATTAATAAAATTCTGAATATGCTCCCAGGGTACTCAAGTTACAGGATCTTCACAGCAGCAGGATAACTTGCCACTTGATGGAACAAGTTACAGAGTTAACATTCCTTTGACAAAGCCATTTTCTGGTTAAGCATCTTACTTTTTTCAGTTTATATCTATCTATATATCCAGCTAATATCCCTCTTAAAGAAAGGTAGCCAAGACGTAGGGTTTCAGGATGTACATCTCACATTTCAAACCTGAAACACAGTTATCAAAACAACAACAGTGCACAGAATTTGATTTTGTAGGTAAGTAAGCAGCAACAATTGTCATATATAATGTCTTTTAAACATCTTAACATGCCTCATGAAAGTAAATGAACAAAGAGGCAGACTGTTGTACAATTACTTAATTTTGCCTTAAATACTATGCAAATAAAAAATAGATTTAGGGTGGTGAAAGTCTTCACCACCTTTTTTGTGATTGTCACCAAAATACAAGTTAATAAATAAATTATTTAAATTAATAAATATATAAAACTTTATAAATCCATTCCAAATTACTGATGCAAACATCAATAAAGGCAAGGCATTGCAATAATGTCTTGTTGAGTTGGATCAGTAAACAGGCTGCTTTTATACTCTTTCCCATTACACAATAAGTAAAATAAAGTTGCGAAATTCATATGTAAAGGAAAATATCAAGGATCATGATCTGAAGTTGGCTGTATGTTCTTCTAGGTAACATTCTCGTACCAACAATGGACTGTATTGCACAGTACTTAACTCAAGGCATCAAGTTTGCACTTCACAGCAGCTACCTCATGAGGGAGGCAGTGCTCTCTCCCTTCCATCTGGCTGGGCTTTGTGGTCTTTAATTAACTGTCTAAGCCTCATAATGAGTTACAAACCTTAAGTACCACTAATAAGTAAAAACAAACTCAATGCAACACCAACATTCCTTCACCACTTTGTATTACACTCAAATATATAAAAACAACACACTCATCACCATGACAACTTTGTATCTGGTAGTTAATGTAGAATAACTGTGTTTGCACTAAAAATTTCATATACAAAAATAACTAAACTACATTTATGATCAATTTGTTTATTTGGAAAACTTCCAAAGTCCCCTTCAGTTAAAATTGCAAAACATTTGTTTAAAATAATTGGAATACAAGAGACTGAATTTGACAAGCAGAATCAGACTCACAAAAATAGGGAACAATCATATTATTACACTGACAATTATCAATGAAGTCAATCATTAAGCTCTCAAGTGTTGATATGTACAACATCACCAATGGGGACTGTAAGCTTTCACAACCATCATGAAGGAGTCACAATGTGTTCCTAAATTACCTTTTCACACACGCAGACACGAGCTGTCTCTTTAAGGTCTTCACTTCAGAGGATCCTGGTGAGGGAGATGTTCCTATCATGGTCATCAAGTCGGGCTGAATTCAGTCAATCTGATAATTACAATTACGAGCCTCTAGCACCAGGTAAAAGTGGCCATAAGGTACTTAACCATGAGTGAAATGATAGTGCTGATAAAAGTAAGGAGGCCGTTGTAATACATGTTAACATACAGTCATGCAACACTTTAAGAATACTGTGTATTGTGTTCACTGTTATACATAGTATTATCAATTATGTTGCGCTTAAATAAATATTAGTAAATAAAAAATTTCAGTATAAATATCATAAATTTAGTTAGGTCATGTGTCTTAACTATACAATTCAATTATTAGTCAAAAGGGCAGACTCAGAAAGAAAATTCCTCCTTACTGAAGTAATTAGAACAGACAATTACTTCAGTCACACCATTAATTCAGACTCGAGATGAAACATTTTCAAATCAAGCAACAGTTTGCTGAACATGTAATCTATTACAATTACCTGGCGGTCTTTTCATCATATCTTGCACAATTATCATTATCCAGCCTGAATTAATAAGTATATGTAGCTACAGCATTACTAACTTCTATAGAACTTATCAATGTAACTGGTGAGTGAGATCTCAGGTACATGGAAACACTTATGAGCATTTTCCACCTTGGTTCTTCTCACTCCAGCAATGGATGTGCCTGCAATAACCAAATATATAAACACTACACCCACAAGGTGATGCATTTTTATGGTACATACTACCTGAAAAAATACTCTTTTTTTCATGAATGTACCAAACCATGCATCTATCGATGAGTTACATGAAGACTAATGAAAAATAAAACTATATATCTAGTATATCACACACAACCTTATTGACTCACTTTTAGAGCGGAGGAGATTGTACTGGCAGAGAGCATGCAGCAGAAGGCGCTCAAAACTGCTAAGCTCAGAGGTGATGTAGATTGACAAAGGGTCGCTGGCAAATATCTCCACAATTTCTTCCTCAAGGTATGACAAAACACCCTGCCATGATAAATACAAATTCATTAAAGGACAACAATTTAATGAAGAATCTGGCAATAAGATAGAACAACTGGCCTTCAGGACAAGCACCTCAAGAACCATAATCTTGCCCAGGATCTCCCTTAACAATACTGTTCCTACTTCTAAATAGTACAAGTTACAGTGGAGGTAAATTCTTGACCCTCCACAACAGAATGATTAATCACTGCTATACACAGGTGAGGGCATGACTAAGGGCATGACATTGTGTACAAACAGGACAATAAAGGCAAATTAAGTTCACCTGGTCCTTGGTGATTACCTAAGCTTAGCTGATAAAATGTTATGTAAATACATAAGAGGCTCACCAGAGGGAGGTGTTTCTTCTTGAGTAGAGATTGCAGCTGAGCCTCCATATTGGAGAACCTGAGTGCCTCACTGTATGCTGGGTGAACATTGCGGCAATCACTCATCCGTGGCACCACTGTGAAGCCTGCAGTCATGGGACATATCATGAAAATGAAGCACTTTTCAAAGCATTATGACACCTGCAACTTTATTATGATTGCCTGTTATGGTGCAATTCAGTGATATATATACATATGTACGTACATATATATATATATATATATATATATATATATATATATATATATATATATATATATATATATATATATATATATATGTACAGCTTTCTCCAGACACACACCTTCTGCATCAGGAAGATTCTCTTCCACAGTGTCAGCATTTATTTGGGTGAAGGAGAACCCACCCACACCCTTGCGGCCACTCCTCTCCTGTGTCTTGGGTGCCACACTCTCCAGGTATTCCTGCTGCTCCTGCTCAGTGCGGGTAATGAAGTGCTGCCAAATCTGAGGAGAGTTGGAAGGCTCTCGTGGGTCTGAAACACCTAATGATTATTGACACACTTTTCTCATCACAGGTAGTTACATAATGAGGTGGATGGTTCCTGTGTGTTCAGCTAATAATTGATGGGTTATGTGTGCTGAGCTACGTATTGAAATAGAGTCTTGTGTGTTTAGCTAAGCTGAGTAGAACAACTCTGTACTTGGTTAAGAGGAATGTAAGGTTCATATGTGCTTGGCTAAGAGTAAAAGGATGATTGGCTTGAAAGAATGGAAGGGTACTGTGTGTTTAGCCAGGAATAAAGGCTCTTGTATAACTAGCAAGGAAAGAGTGAAAGGGTATTGTATGCTTGGACAGGAGGATAATGGTTCTATGTACTCACCCTCATGTTGTTGCAGTCATTGAGTAGCTGAGTGAAGGCATTTTCAGCTTTAGGAAGAAAATCAGCAATGGTTGGCTCCAAGGAATCCTCCATATCATCCTCCACCAGTGTCTGCAGTGCCCGGACTGTAAACAACAATCCACAGTCACAACAAAGTGATTATCATTACGTGTGTAAGAAACTATCAATGTTTTGTACCAATGTTGCCTTGGATTTGGAACAATTATGCCTACCATTATTGGCCCTCCTGTTCCGCCTGGCCCCTGCATGGCGGTTGTGATGGTGGTGCTCCAGACGCTGCAGGAGCTGGGCTGGGTCACGACGCTGAGGCACATAAACCACGGGAGTCTCCTCTTCTGCCGTCACAGGTTCAGGGGGAGGAGTGGAAGGCTGGCTGATTCCAAGTCTGTGAAATGATATATAAACATATGGATAGAAGCAGATGGATAACTGAACTGACAAATGTATTTTTCTATATTTCCTTTCTTATATAATTAAGATTAATGTTACTTTGGCCAAAAAAAAAAAATTCACATCAATAACAAAATAATTACTGGGCAAATAACACTTCTGAAACTTACAATTATTCTAGATTATAAGACTGCATCGCTCTGAGACAATATTCCGACTCCGATATTAATATAATGAGTAATAACGTTAATAAACACTAAAAAGAGTGCTGGGACAAGGTACCAGCCACTCTGAGTGAACTGGAATTTTGATTTACCACAACTCTCAGTCTTCCCTCTTCGGATTTCCCTTAATCAGGCAATGATTCAACTCGCAATACCCAGGGAGGAATATTTATCAATCAGTAGCTGGTGATACAACACTGAATACTTCTGAGAGAAGTATGAAGTTAAGTTTAACACCACAAATAAGCCAATATACAAATTACCTTGTCTTCTATTGAATACACATTTATTTCATACAATAACATAACACATAATCTTATAATAGTTTCCCTACAATAAATGCTGACACTAACTACAACACAACTATCATCTAGTCTTGCATGATGACTTAGAAGCCAATATTTAAAAGGACGCTGAAGGTCATCCCAAGCTATTTCTTACGAGTTGATGGATTCATTGCTGAAGCTGATCACCGGAGCCCTAGTGCACGCCTTCCTGATCACACCCATGACGAAGGGGAAGCTCAACACACACACACAAGTTACACAAGGAAGGAACGAGGCAAGAAGACGCCGTTTGATTCCTATGAGTGGTAACAGTATTTGTTTACAGCAGCCAGCTGGAGGGGGAGGGGCGACCAGGCACTGTTACCTAATACGACTATTATACGAGTTTATACTGAGAATACTGTCTGCTGGACGGCACATCAACCTACATTATTTGGTTATTAAGATAAACTAATTAAATGGTACACATAAAATACAAAGCTGGTCTCATTGTTGTAGGACATATTGCATGAAATTAGTAATAATAATACTTCAAGGTGACTGAATGCACTTTGAGAGTTGTGAATTTCACCACCTGCTGTCAAAATTAGTTATACTGTCTATTTTGCTTCCTCAGCAAACATAATAACCAGGAGTTGATATAGGTTACAACAATATGTGTAGCTACTGGGTACCATTATAGATGGTATCAACAATTTTGACGAGTGATGAAACGTTCTAGCCTTGAAGGACATGCAGCCATCATAAAAATGGAAGTTTTTTTTTATTGTGCTGCAACAATATCCCGTTTTCGACAGTGTCCTTATAAACTCAGGACACACGAAGTAGGTAGGTCTGGGAAAAAATGGGCGCGAAGATTGGCGAGATATTGTTCGCCCAACTGTGACTCTATTCACACTTTCTTACATTAAACAAAAAAATTCATTCCTATCTCGTCTACGTATTTCTGGGGTTCCTACGTAATAAAGTATATTGACCAAAAGTACGGCATATACTTTGCGTAAGTGAACGAGAGAGAGAGAGAGAGAGAGAGAGAGAGAGAGAGAGAGAAAGAGAGTGGAGGGCCACATGCAGATAAGAGATGACAACGTTGATAATCATTACACCTTTTCACCCTCAAATAAAAAACAACAATATAAAATTAGAAAAACTGAACGTCAAATTAAAAAAAACAAAAAACTATATAATCATTGCGATAAATGGTGACATATGCACATGTCCCAGCACCTGACAGGCGGAGGCCCCCAAGGGTTCTTGACCACCTCCTGTAATCAACACCATCATCATCAACACTACTACCACCATCACCATATATGTAGTCAACACTCAACATCAGTAAACACCACCACCACCATCAATCAACAACAGTCAAAACCACCACCACTAGTAGTCAACACCACCACCACCATCAGTAGTCAACCCTAGTCAAGTCAACACCAGCATCAATCAACAACAGTCAACACCACCACCATCACCATTAGTCAACACCACTATTAGTAGTCAACACAAGTGGTGTTGACTGGTGGTGTAGATGATACTTCATGTGTGCCCAGTAATTCCCCCAACACTCGCCTGCTTAATTCAATCATTGTGCTATGAGAGAGAGAGAGAGAGAGAGAGAGAGTGCAGCTGTACACTTTTGTGTAAGGACATATTCTTTTTATCTAATCTGTGGCTCCTGGTGGGTGTGGGACAAATGTTTGATTATATTGTATTATTGGTGATATATTCCTCTGGATGTGGAATAATCGCTCATCATTATTAGGACTCGGAAACAAGAATAAAATCTTGCTTGTCTAATTACTATTTGATAAAAGTATATGAACAATTCCTTCACTTACACAAACTATCATCAAGAACACTATAACCCCAAAATACATATGCTCCATAATATCGGTGAAAAATCTTCTACCTCAGGTGTGTACTTACTTAAATCAAGTAAGTCAAGTTATCAGGTGTGTGTATACGATGTCCCTACTTCACTTATCTATACTCATGTTAATGTTTGTTAACACACACACACACACACACACGCACACACACATGATGCAACACATAAAGGTTAACAGTCCTCAAGGCGCCTGGGTATTCCAGTTAAGGAACGTGGGAACATGTACAAGAAACGTTTTATAAAGTTAAAAACCTAATAATCTACGATAGGATACATATGAGTGTTATTCTAGTACATATACATCACTTGTACTTATAAGAGAAACGACACATCATCATAAATACGTGGCCTATCAGTATCACCAAAGAAAAGTAATATTGCACCATGTTAGATGAGCAGGGGAGGGTAGCTAGGACTGTAGCTGCTGCTGCTCTCGGCCAGTCAGATTACCACCAACTCTGATCAGGGATACACCACACGTCACTCAGAGGCGAATAAATGCGGAAAAAACTTTTCTATACAGTGTATAATGTTGCTGAAATGAAGAATCTGGCGTGGCATTATACAATAACTGCAATGTGAAGTGACAGTAGACGGAATGCACTGAAATATGTCAAACAGTGTATCTTCCGGCTGATCCCCTCTCCGCAGAGTTAATGTAGTATGCCAACAGTGCTGCTATATTACGTTTAAGAGAGGTTAAGGCAAGATCTAAGGTCGGAGATAAGGACAAGAAGAGAACACAAGAAAATATTCAGTGGGAGTTAGTTGACAGCGGCCACCAAAGGATTAAAAGTCAAGCAACGAAACGGACAGAGCGTGCGCCTGCCTACCAAGGGCGGCTGGCGGCTCCGTTCCTCGTCTAATATCCTCGTTTTCGACATGACCACTTCCAAAGGCAGCATGGAAAAGGAGGAAACTAAACCAGAGGGCACAGGAGGTAAGTTGGAGTAACCTTTGTTCATCCTACACTAAGAATGTGAGGATAATTGATACGTTTGTGTGGCGAGTCAGAGTAATACTTGTGGTGCGTCATACTTTACCAACACAAACCTCAAAACACTGGCACCACCTCATATCCTACGGAGGTCACTGCCACCATCAATGTTCACCTCATAACCCGTAGATGCGGTCATGCCATCCATTGACCTTACTGATGTTTATGACAGTGATGGCAGAGAAGGTATGCGGCGATAACTTGTAGATATCAAGCTCGTACTCATCAATGTAATGCAACAGAACCATCATGATTTATTTCGTGCTTTAGTTATTCACTCCTTATGTATTCATATTTCATTGATTTCCTTGTATATTAAGTACACTGTGGTGGAGTTTGAATGAAACTCAGACACGTCAGGTAACGTTAATATGCTGCAATGAACACCCCCCCAGTTTCAAGGTTTTCCTAGAACCTGCGGCTGGTCTGAGTGGTCTCACGTAGGATCAGTTGCCAGGTGCGGTTGGATAGTTATTTTACGTATTGGATAATAATTGCATTGACTTGCAATATGCTGAGGAGGTCCAAACAAGCTAATTATATGTAGATATGTCTAGAGGAATGGTATCTCCAAAAATTGGTAGTTTATAAAGTGACTTTAAGCTTGTCATTTCATGTTAAAACTCGATGGCAAAGTGAGTGGTCTTATAGAAATCCAACCAAAATTATAGGGACCTACGTAGATTAATGTAAATATTGTGTTTAAGAATGTTTGTCGTTTAGTTACCTCTAATGAGTCTGATAGAAAGGGTGTAATACTTAAACAGGTATGAAATAATCCTTCATCATATCATGACAGCGCTATTAAATAATAGAGACGTATCTATTCATTTGTATGATTGAGAAATTTTGTTTTATCTCCCAACTTAGAGCAGCGAGACAAACCAACCAACCAGCATCAGACTTTCCCATGTTGCAATAATCTTTGTGTATTGATGTCTTTCTTCATCAAGGGAGCAAACCTCAACACTGCCTAACCAATACACTCTTCCTTCCAGAGGTGACGGTGCTCCTGATGACACAAGCTGAATTCAGTGATAAGATGGAGACTCATCAGACCTTCATCCATGCCAAGTCAGCTGAATTGGTGAGTAAAATGTTTAATTAAGAGTGGACAATTACTTTGCTGTAAGCTGTGTTGTGTGCTTCATTATCAGTTTTCTTTTTTTCTTCAGAACAAAAAAAGTGCTATCCATCGTAATTATCTATAACGCCTGTTCCATAAACCACCATTTTTATTTGATTCATCTATTGTTGTTTCCTGTGCAGACCGAGCTGATGGAAACCCTGAAGGTAGTACGTGCGAGCAAGGAACCATTGACAGAGGTCAAGAACACTTTGCAGGAGGATATCAACTCCTGTAACAAAGCCATCAATGCTGTCTCCGAGGAAGTCACCTTCCTGAAACAGAAGGTGTGTATGTGTGTGTATTTTCCTTGCTATAGTCGCAATATTTGAAATAATATTATGCAATCTTTTCTTCATATTCGTTTTTATCCAGCATGCTTGAAATTGTGTTTGTATGCATCCACATATGTTTTCTTATAATTTGCAAATTGCTTGTACAGTTTTAACACACATTCTTTTCATGATTTAAATACAAATATCATATCCATAATGAAAACCCCATCAGTATTCAGAATGGAAATTAAGTTGTTAAAACAGCAAACTGATCACCATTCCTCACTTCACCCGACAGCTGAGGTACCACAGTGCGAAGCAGATCAATGACAACATAGAGCGGCTTGAGTACCAGCTGCGCAACAACAACTTCAAGCCTAGGGAGGAGCAGAAGATCCTTGATGAGATCTCAATGCTCCAGAGGTCCATTCGCACTCTCAGAGAGTATGAGACCAAGCAGGTGAGGTTTTATTGCTTCTGTTCCTTGTCAGATGCTTGTTTGAGGATTTTGAAAGACAACTAATGTATAACAAAATTTATGTATTTGTGACTGCTACAATCTGAGCTGTGTGCCTTACTTTTATGTGCTGTTTCAGACTGAAAACAAGAAATATCGTACTGAGCGAACCAGACTGATAGAGGAGAGAAACAACATCTACTCCAAGATCAGGGCTTTGTATGCTAAGGAGGATGAAATCAAGAAGGAAATAGCAGCTCTGCGAGGGGATATTTCTGCTAGTAGAAAATGTAAGACTTCGAAAAAGCAAAATAGAATTGTGCCACCTTGGTATAGAAATCAGGATATAGTTTGGTAGTTTTCCAAATATTCTCTTGATTTTAGTGGTTTCTTCACTAATGCCATAAATAATATTGGTTCTGTCCTTCTGCCTATCCAGCCGTTGACCAGCTACGACAGCTACGGCCAAAACTAGAACAAGAGTGGCTGGCGCAGCAGCAAAAGCTGCAGGCTGCTCGCAACAAACGCTTTGAGGAGAAGAAGCGCCTGAGGCAGGAACAAATACGGGAACGGCAGGAGGAGAAGCGAAAACTGTGGTAAGGCAGTATTGACTGTTGAATATATTCTATTGCTGCCTCTAGTAGGATTTAGGTATTTTCACCTTGATATATAAATGGGTAGAATACATGTAAGCAACTTTGAAGTTCATTGACAGACCATACCAGAACACGATGTATCTTTAGGGAGAAACTTTCATTTTAAGGTTTGCATGTATTTTTCCTTGTTAAGGAATATAAGCAGTAAAGGACCTTCTTGAATGGCAATCATCTGAACTTTCCAGGGAGGAATATGAGGCGAGCCGAGAACCTTACGAGGATGAGAAGAACCTGTGTCGACTCCTCATCAGCTATCTGCAGTCCAGTGTGAGTGGCAGCACTCCCACCCCCAGCACCCCAGCCTCTACCTGCTCCCGCCATTCAGGCTCCAGCACACCTAGCCTCACCCCTGCCACCACCCCATCCCAACCATCCCCATCATTCCCCTCATCCAGCTCTAAGGAAACATTCATTTTTCCCTCCAAGTGTATGGACATGGTGCCCCCAGAGTCATCTGGTGCATACTACTGTAAAACCAAAGATGAGAATGCCTTCATCAAAGTGAACAAGCGAGGGAAGGCCAAGGCGAGGAGGGAACAGAGGCTAGCAAGTCGCTCAAAAGACCTGCCTCACACACCTGATGTGCTCCTAAAGTTCAGCAAGTTGTCCATCACTCCACCCAGGAGCACTGACCAGGTACCTGAGGTGATAGTCTCCCTGCAGGACCAGCTCCAGCACTTCCACTCTGTAGCGGTGAGGGAGGGCGGCAGTAACCAGGGTGATGTGTGCTTGGATAACACAGACAAGGCTAAGGGTATAGCTAAATGCTCCAGACCCAAGAGTTTGCCTGTGGTGTCTTGCTCCCAGCCCTCTCCTGCTGCCATCAATACCACCACATCCACTGAGCAGGATTCCACCACTGAGGTGAAGGAGAATGGCAAACTCTCTCCCATCACTATCTCCTCCTCCTCCTCCTCTGGCAATGTGTACAGTGTGACTAGTCCAATATCAATACCAGCAATAAATGTGGTAGCACCTTGTGTGTCATGGCCAGGGAGTGTTATTCCCAACCATGTACCCGAAGACAGTTTAAACGAAGGCAGTGTTAGTAGTCCCTCCAATAGCAAGCCTGTGTGCTACAGTGGCATCTCTCGCACATTGAATGGAATGCAACATGACGTGAACTCGGTGCAAGAGTTACAGATGTGTTCGGATATTTTATCGGCGGGGAACAGTGACTCTTACTTCTCCGGGCCAATATCGTACACCTGTAATGTGGTTGAGGGGAAAAGTTTGAAGGAACCAAATAATAACAGTGGCTTTAGTTATGCAGCAGTCACGGCAAAAGTGAAGCCACTCGATTTTTAAACAATAGCCAATGAGCTTCTGCTTTTATACTAATTGTTAATTTATTAATTGCTGCCAAAGATGATTTGTAAATATTTGTTCTATTAATTTTGATTATTTATGCATTAACCACATTTTCATCTAGTCATTAGTCTAAGTTATCCAATGCTTATAATGTTTAAGTTTATAGTTGTTGCTATGGGGAATTGTTTTTGTATTTGTATTGTTTTATACGTTGAAATATACATATAATGTTATCACAAAACGTGTCATACTCTCTCCCTCCATGAATGCACCTCTCGTGGGAACATTACTCAGTGAAGAGCAGAAACACTTTCTTTTGATGGCCACCAAAGGACACAATGCCCTCCACATACGTACAGCCAATCAAAAAAGCATCATGTGTTATACACTACATGAAATGCCACACTAAAATATAGATTGTATATTTGCTATTGCATACATCCACTGTTTTCACTCATTTTACATTACATTGATCTTTGAGCGTTGTGGATCAACTGTACCATCCCACCATGAGGTTGTATTCTCAGTGGTACAGGTATGACTGTGCCTCTGTGTGATGTATTCAGTATTATGTTGCCTCTAAAGTCATAATGAACTTGAGTGAAATGGCACCAAGAACACTAATTGATACTATTTGTAATGCCTGTAATTTTCTTTCCTGTTACTAGTAACACTACAACCTGTATGTCCATAGTAATATTTTAAAAATGACCATGTCCAAGTTTACTGTTTACAAAAAATCCAACTCAGGTACCGCCCATTAGTTTTCATGTGCTATATAAATCCAAACGGTTTTCTTTTATGCAAATTACCTGAGTATATGACAGATTCATTGGCACCTCCTGGGAACTTGTTGCCAGTTGCCACGTCCAAGCACAACTCAGGAATTTGGGTGTTCAAAAAATGTATCTGTCTATATACTTGCCCCTCTACACCCTGTCTTTTCATAGGAGAGAATACAGAGGAGGGCTTTCCAGACCCCTCACTCGGTCCCTTTTAGTCGCCTTTTACAACCCGCAGGGAATAGCAGCGTTGTACATTCCACGTCAATTTTGTTATGCTTATTCTGTGAGGAAAAGCTCCAATGAGACTACAAAGAAGACGGTTTTTCAAGTCTTGAACAAAAGTACTACCGGTTTATTTTGTTCTCGTGTCTCAACTTCTTTGCATTATTACATCTTGCATTATATATACATATATATCTTATTTAGTGAATTGCAATACTTCTGTATTGTAGTTTGGATTGTGATATGATACTAGATTAAGATTACTAGTGAGGTTTGTTAAAATGTATATAATATTCTAAAAAGTAGTAATATGTCAAAGCCCATCTTTTCAAATGTGTAGCTTTATGGTCATACTTATAATGTAAATCAAACATTCACTTGTTGAGTGAATTTATGAATGCATAATAATAGAAAAAATAATCTACAGTAGTATGACACAACTGTACATAACCAAATTCGCTTGTGTACCTTCTTGAGTATGACGAAAAACAGTTCTGCTTGACACACTTAGTTGTAAAGTATAGGTGGTGTGTTTGTTCATATGTATGTACAGTACAGGTTCAGCAAGAATGTTCAATCACTGGTTCTGTTCCTCCACAAACTAGCATTCACTTGTCCACACCTTGCATCCAAGTGGAGGAGTCAGAACTGTTGTCTGAAACATACTGTGGATACAAGACAAACCCTGCCTTAACCTTCTTACTTGAGTGTTACTTCATTCAGACTTTGTTCATAAGGATCCTGTCAACACACATCTGGTCAACTCAGTGTTTAGCCTCTAACATTAACCACAGGTGTTGATTGTAACTTTCAGGTATTCATGTTTGACAGATAAATAATGCATTATTATTTGTTTGTCAGGTAATAAGTGGAATATCATGACTAAAACTTCGTCATTGAGATTCAACTACAATGTAGATGAATGATAAGCACTGATAACCATTTTAAGTCTTACGACAATGAAGTGGCAACCAAACCAAAAAAATGAGCATTTCATTTAGTTTTAAGTCAAAATTTTATTAAAAAATGGTTCATAACTTTGTTATCATGTTTTGACAGTATTTTGATGAGACTTGAGGGCCCAGTTAGTTCTGTGTCTGCCTATATCAAGGAGTGAGATTTAGTAATATTGTCACTAAATCTAAACCTCAGGAGAATTACATTGTTAGACTTATTGTTAAGATTGGTGTGCTATTCATTTCATATTTGGGGGCTAATTGGTTCTGTAGTGCAGAAATTGCAGCCGAAAGGTTGCAAATTCAATTTTAGTTCGCACTCACAGCAGCTTGTTGGTGAGAGGTAGTGGTACATCTTGTAACCCAGCACAACTATACCGTTGTAGCCTAACCATAGGGGCCGGGGATTATTAATTTCATATTGATAATGATTTTGTCTCAGAATTTATCTGTCATACATTCTGCAAGTGCTACTGAGTTGAATGTAAAAATCTTAGGCACAGTTTCAAAAAGAGGCACTCCAGGGAAAATATTACGAAATATACTAAAATGTAAAGGACATGATGAGGGTATTACTGGCACAAAGGCGGTGTGAGTGTGACACAACCTACACATCATTACTGGAAATATTAGGTACAAATTTATGCAAAATTTGACTCGTTATGTACATAGATATATATTTAATAAATTATTATAATGATATCCATGGTTTGAATGTTATCCTTGCCCACTCTGTGTAATATAATGTGGGAGACACTTAAAAAAGTTACTAAATATAGCAGTGGGGAAAAAAATCACATAAGAACTTATCTACGTACTAATGTCTTGAGAGAGAGAGAGAGAGAGAGAGAGAGAGAGAGAGAGAGAGAGAGAGAGAGAGAGAGAGAGAGAGAGAGAGAGAGAGAGAGAGAGAGAGAGAGAGAGAGAGAGAGAGAGAGAGAGAGAGAGAGAGAGAGAGAGAGAGAGAGAGAGAGAGAGAGAGAGAGAGAGAGAGAGAGAGAGAGAGAGAGAGAGAGAGAGAGAGAGAGAGAGAGAGAGAGAGAGAGAGAGAGAGAGAGAGAGAGAGAGAGAGAGAGAACTACATTATGATTCATTGAAACTAAGCAGACTTAACTGGTTCTGAAGACTGGTGCATAACACGAAGAGGTGAAAGTTTCCAATTTAATCGAAATATTATCTCGCTCAGTGTCTACACAGATGAAGTTCTGAAGTTTGATAAGCTGTGATTGGTTACATGACAAGAGGCAAAACACTGGCAAACGCAGACATTCGTATATTGAAAGTGTTTGCGATATGTTGGTCAGAATTTGCAAATGATAACTTAATAACGAAATGGTGAATAATGTCGAGCTCAGACACTCCAAAGCCACCTCATTCGCAGATGACACAAAGGTTACTCGAAAAATAGAAACAGAGGAAGACCTGGCCATACTTCAAGAGGACCTAAATCGACTGATGGACTGGGCAGATAAAAAACATGGTAATGAATGAAGACAAATTTGAATTGATGAGATATGGCCCCCAGGAGGACATCAAGGAAAACACCAATTACCAGGTGAATGAGGAAGCAATCACATCAAGAGAACAGGTGCGAGACCTGGGAGTGATGATGTGCCCTGATGGAACCTTCTCTCACCACATCAGCCGTATCCTATATGATGATGATGATCCTTGTAGTACGGCACTCAGCTAACGGCAGTCTGTCACAAACTCACAATGAATGAACCTTTTGTATCAGGTTTTAGAGGATTGGTACTTTATATCTGTTGTATTGGTCAACAACTAATTTTACTTATAGATGTTTATATTAAAATTATAACTAAAATAATTTCATTAGCCGGAGAAAAAAGAAGTGCATTTCCGGACATTCGGATGCAAGATTTTTTGACCTCATAACAAATAAAACACGAAAAACTTAAACAATTTCATTCAAACACATCAAATCCCTTTCAAATTCAAACATTCATTCATCATAGCCCATATAATATCAATGTATCAAAAATAACTATACATATACCCATCCTAGAACCGCTCGTGCAGGGATACGAACTCAGTGTTGTGATGGCGGTGAGGCTCGGGCCCAGAATAACCACCCACTCACACAGGACCTACAACAACCTTCCCTTTACTCTCCTGCAGCGGCTTTCAAGGTGGTACAGGGGAGGAGTGACTCAGGGGGTGGAGTGAGCCCCTAACATAAGGTAAGTCAGGTCCTAGAGTGTCCAGCGTGGGTGAGATGCTAGCATAGCGGCAGGTACGCGGGGTTAGATACAAATATATTCAGTGATTTATCTTTTTTCCAGGCATTGTAAGGAGATAGAAGCAAGATGTCGTCCATTAGTGATACTTCAGCCTGGCTTAAGTTCTTTACTGAGGCCGGTATCCCAGCAGGCGAGGCTACTAACTATGCTATCACCTTCACCGACAACCGCATCAAGACCGACATGCTGCTCGATCTCAACCGGGAGTACCTTAGAGACATGGGGATCACGGTGATGGGGGACGTGATAGCCATCCTCAAGCACGCCAAGGTGTTCTCAGGCCACCTATCCCGCCAGAAGGTGCTGCAGGTCACCCCTACCCCCCCTGCACAACAAGACACCCCACCACCTACCACAACCACCAAGAAAAGCACCCCAGCTACTAGGATGCTTGAGCACTATGTGAGGAAGGACGTGCCACCCCCGTCGCCGCCCTCTGTCAATCCTACTTTGTCCCAGAGCCTCTCCTCCCGCCTCAGCTCAGGTACCAAGAGGCCTTTGGAGGAGGAGGACTCAGGAGGAGGAAGCAGCAAGAGAAGCTCAGTGTTCAACAGGCTCGGGGACAACTCCGTCACGAGCACCACTAATGAGAACCCAAAGATAACCATCACAATGCATGGGAAAGATGTCCTCCGCTCATCCTCATCATCAGCAGAGAATGGCACCAAAAAGTCTTCCTCTGTCTTTGGCCGTTTAGTTTTTAATGAGGACTCGGACCCGGGCGTCGGGGGAGAACGTAACTTGAGCCCAGGGAAACCACTTGAGTACCAAGGGATTCTGAAGTACACTTCCAAGGATAGCAATGAGAAGGTGACACCATCTAAGAAATTGACCACCTCCACCCTGGGCACTACAAGCTCTGATACGGCCATGAATGCAGACACCACTGCGGGCGTCAAGAGCAGGCTGGGGCTACAGAAGTGCTTGCTCCAGTGCTGGGATATTTGCCAGGGATTTCATGACCAAGTCCCCCAAATTGTCTCCTGCCAGCACGTTAAAAGCGAAGGCATCTCCTCCAGCAGTGACAGCAAAATTAACACTCAAAAACAAGCCACCAGGAAGGACTGTGGTGACAGCAGCTGCCTCTTCCTCCTCTGTTCCTTTAACAGGAGGGAAAAAGTATGTCAAAAAGATTGTGAAAGTGAACAAAAAGACGGGTGAAATTGTGAGTGAGGAAATGATACCACTAAAAACAGATGTGTTCAGTAGACTTGGGAACTAATTTACTGTGAAAGT
>JAXIVD010000611.1:5000-27500 GCA_036785275.1 Cancer borealis | reverse complement strand
CACTCATTAGAGGTAATTAATTGCTTAGTGAGCAAAAAAAAAATTGGTTATTGTGTACAGACAACAGAAATTATTCTTTCCTTTGAAAAATTATTATATTTTTGTTTATCTATATACCAGGCTATTGTTCCCCTAAAAGGAATAACCAATACAAAGTGTAAATATTGTACATGTATTCAAGGACTCGGTCATGCATTGTAAATATAAAGGAGAAGCAAATACCACATAGCCAGTAGGAAAAGGGTAATTTATATTTCACATTTAATACAATATGACAATAATTATTGTGTTATGTTGATCCCAGTAAATACAAATTAGTGTCAATTCTACAAAGCATTATAATCAGTAAGGTATTTACTGGGCTGTGATTGCACATAAAGGAATGCAGGGTCCAGTCTATGGTTAAACTAAGATTTTGAACGTTTACAATAGCTACACAAATTTCAGCTTTTCTAAGATATGTTTCGAGTATAAATAATTGTCACACGTCTGTGAGTGACACTACAAGAAAGTTTCGTCAGTCGTTCCTTTTGCAGTGCTTCACCGAACCCATTGGCAAGACCTCGAGTGGCACAAACCTCAATCATCATAAATGCCAAATAACTTCTGAACACAAATAATTGATGAAAGGTTCTATAAATCACACGGGTGATATCAGACCTTGAACTCTTTCCCAGACCGCTCTTTGTAGAAGTGGAAAGCACGTCAAAAAAACATTAACTTATAGAATATGTACTTAAGAAAAGTAATTAGGAACTTGTAAAGTAAAGCAAGGTTTGCATGACCGTGTAGAGCTGGGTAAACAACTTCATTCATCAGTTGTGGATAAAAAGTCCAGTATTCTATGAAGAAAGTAACTACCACAAAACCACTTTGACATTTGTCAGCAAAAGCACATCAAGACCAAAGCCTTGTTGGGGTAATCTCTTTGTACCTAATCAAAACTTTGTTTCCAAGATTATTCTTATGCATACTTACTACTACGTAAAACTAGTTATCATTATTATCCAGGTTACTACTTTTTCTTTCCCCTCTTGTCTGTGCTGCAACAGACAGTCACGGACAAAATCCTTATTCTGACAATCTGAAAACGATAATCACAATATATAAACCATGTACTTAAAATACACGAGTATTCAAAAGAACTTGTCGTGTGTTGTACATCACCTGTTAAATAATTACTGAATCTACATCATTATTACACAAAAAATAAAAAAGTCAACACATGGTGGTAATATAAAAACTGATGCGCCCAGCACTTGGGAAAATACAACAACACACTAATCAAAATCTATGAGACATGAAACAGTCCTTAAGTTGTAGTGCATGTGATTGAGATATTAGTGAAGTGAGTAAAGATACCGCAGCAACCGTCCCTAAGTTTGTCATTCCAGTGGCTATAAATTGTACTGTATTAGGAAGCTGATATCCCCATCCTCTCCCTCCTTTCATCAGATGCTAACATGGCACTCAGCTTAGCCTATAATATCATCACAAAAGGTGAACTCAAATGGCTATCTTGTGTCGTCTTGCAAGTAAGTTTAAGCTTGCTTCAAGCTTTTTAACTTTATGGCTTACACTTGTCAATGTGTACATGGATAGAACTAACAATGAGCCCTTTACACTAGAAAACCATTTTTTTGTCCCTGAAAAATAGCTGTCAAATGTATAACATGCATAAGTAGGTATGTCATCAACTGGCTGATTTAGCTAATAATCCCTTGTAAAATGAGTCACCATGATGCCCCCCCCCCAACAAGACAGACTACCAAATGAGTACGCAGCATGCAGAGCACAGCTAGGATCACTATGTCAGTCAGAAAGTGATGTCAAGTAAAGCAGCTAAGCCAGTCTGTATTTAGGGCAATGGTTGTCAAAACCATTTACAGCTATAACAGGTAGTTAATTTCCAACACATACACCATCAATTATTACGTTTTGTAAATCACAGCTTTAATTATTGATATTTTGTTTTCGTCAACCATAAAACTGTCACAAATCTTCTATTTCTTCCTCTTGAGATTGTTATACAATTGTCTATTTTCAGGGTGAGGAAGATGGTGGCCATCCAATGAGAGTTCATCCTTGGTATTCAAGCATGAGGCCTGCCAAGGCCACGGCCACCACCACCAGGTGCTGTCCCCCTCACCCTCAACCCAAGAAAGTTGCCGAGTGTTATGATGGAAGTCAGTCTTGTGTTACACACAAGACGGTTATGTATTTAGAAAAGAGTAGTTACAAGCATCCTTTTCCATTCACCCTAAAGCCTCAGTCACATAAGGCGACTTTACTCGCTGCTATAAGTAGCGGTGAGTACCCGCCACATGACAGTCGCTGCTACTGAGCCAGTCACAAGACACAACTTTACTCACCGCTACTTGTAGCAGCGACTTTATTACTCGCCCATCTAGCAGTCAAGTATTTCCATGCCTCTTGTGCACAGCGCAGACATGTCAAGGGTCAGGCGGCAGGTTTTAAACCGATTAATCCGGTTAGCATGTGCTGAAATGGGACAAGAACTGATAGATTTCTTCATCTTGTTCACTTCATTCCTATATGCATCCTTCAAGTTTTTTATTTTCTTCCTCAGAGTCTCCTCGCCAGGAATCTCAACACCAGCCTCAATCAGTTCATTAATTAAACTTATAAAACTGTGCTCCCTCACATTTCTCTTCATGTAGTTTTCATTGTTTGTATCCAACAAACCATATCATATTTTCTATAAATGTCCAAAAATTTAATGATTTCATCCCCTGACCACTTCAAAACTTGTTTGTCTGTCATGTTTCACACATGGGAAAACAAACTCAACAGCTGACTTGGTGATGGTCACTGTGTGACTGCATGGTCACATGAAGCCACTAGGGACCTACTAGTAACCACAACTAGGTCACGTCATCAGGAAATCACGTGCTACCAGCGAGTAAAGTTGAACATGTTTAACTTAAGTAACTGCAAGTATTTTTAGTCGCCAGTTGGACTTGCTAGTGAGGACTAACCGGTCACACTTGGCCACTAGGCGGTTATCAGTGCAGCCACTGCAGTAGCAGCGAGTAAAGTCACCTTGTGTGACTGAAGCTTTAACAACCCATAACAGTTCACATCACAGACTAAAATGTAAAACTAACCTTTGATCATCTAAAATAGATGAAAAACAAACTATTACTATACAAAGTAATTATTTTGTGCATATAAAAAATAAACTTTGTGTAGAACTCAAATACAAAATCTTTGCCCCCCAAAACCCAAGGACAGCAGGGTGTGCCACTGTCTTCCATACGCTGCCAGCTTCTGCATCTTCTCCTAGTGTTTATATTATGCAAGACTTTGATTCTCATCAGATTTGCTGTCTTTAATCTGTTGTCTCCCCTTATTGTGGGGAGAGTGTGGAGGACATTAAGTCTTTGTCAAAGTTGTAAGTTTAAAATTTCTATGAAAATCTTGATTCTCCTAATGGTATACTTAGAGGAATATCTTATGACCGAGGGAGACATATTGCTATTGCTATACACCGAGTTAGGGATTCTGGGGGACGCACAAGGGGGGGCCGATGCACGGCCAACACACTCATCTACACCTCTAGGGTGAGTAAGCTGATCATTGTAACTACTACTACAACACCCATCTCTTTTGGAAGTTGAATATACTGAATACTTGAGAGTTAAATACATCATTATGGTAATACTTGGTACACAGATGAGGAGACAGAGAGCAGAGAGGAGGAGACAGGGCGGCCAAAACCCTGCAAGCCACATTCGTCAACTCCAGTCTTGAGCAGAGTGACGTTGGGTTGATGGGGTGAAGTTGGTAGGATGCCCACGGCCCCTACCCCTGCCGGGGCCATACCGCTGCCGGCTGCCGGGACCCTTGGAGCCTCTCTTGTTGGCCCCGCCCCCTCCTCCACCCCTTGCCCCAAAGCACACCTCACCTCTGTTGTCCACCGGGTGGTAGATGGTGCCATTCTCATACTTGGTGTTGTCATGGCGGCCATAGCTCTTGGTGCCCAGGCTGTTGTCTATCACACAAGAATTCTTCAGACTCGGGGCGTTGTACTCCTTGTGGTCGGGAATGATCCTGGAGGAGGCGTGCGTTCCTCCCCGCCCGGCACCCCGCCCACGGCCCCCACTGTTGCCTCGGCCCCCTCGGTTACTGGCCCAGTGTCGGCCATCACCTCCGTGGTCTGTGTTCCTCCAGGGCTGGCGGCCATAGCCTCCTTGTGTCTTGTGCCCCTGGGGTCGGGGTTGGGTGGGGCGGCTGCCTCTCCTGGCGGAGGGCGGGGCGGGTTTGACTGGATGCTGGTTCTCCATCTGGGTCTCCACGGGGGAGTCTGGAAGGCTGAGATTCGCTTCCTCCTCCAGGCTGCCCCCAAAGCCCTCACAGAAGTCCACCTGGGAGGAACAAGCAACACAATGCCCACCAGTGTTTATATTAACGTTATCATAATGTTACACTCATTTAAGTCGGTGTCAGCTCAAGGAAGGGCAGCTGGACACTTCCTTTTTGACATCCCATCCCTCTTGAAGGGTTTTCACATATAAATACCCTTGTGAAATATAGAAGAATGAATTCAATACAAAGAGACAAACTAACACAACATGGGATAACCTTGTTTTTTCTCTTCTTGCCTTCCATGGTCTTACCCTATTAGATGACAGCAGAAACTTGTTCTTCTCTTCCTCTAGATTAATGATGCCTCCCTTTTCCTTCTGTTTGATGTACAGCTGAGCCATCTTCTGCTGCAGAGCCACCAGGGTCGGGTCATCAGCTCGGAACTCCTCCGTGTTCTCCTCCTCCTCGGGTGGGGCAGCCAATAACAACTCCTCACTGTCGAGCTTCACAGGAAAAAAATGCTATTATTCCTATGTTGAAAGGTCATGTTGATACTTGTCCCCTGGTGTGGTGAAACATTAAGTCTGTTGGATGGTGTGGAGGATGGCAGGGGGGATGGTGTGCTAGTGATGCAGCAGCGCCACAGGGAACACCAACAAGGGAAGGCTAACCCTGCCAATACATGCACTTGGGGAGAGAATGGCAGGTTAGACAACACCCGGTCAAACATCTCTAAGGAATAAACAAATCATTCCTTCATCAGATATCACTGGTCTCATTTGCATTATAATTATAATAAAAAAAAGGATTCCAACTGCAAATGAAAGACAGTGTGAGGTGGCGTTAGTAGGACAGAGTGTGTGTGTGTGTGTGTGTGTGTGTGTGTGTGTTGGTGTCATCCTACCTCGTTCTGGATAGGATCACGGCACACAGGACATATGAGGTGCTTCTTCTCCCGGGCCATCCATGCAGGCTGTGGCTCCTCCTCCTCAGCTGCAGCCTCCTCCTCACAGTTGGCAATGTACCTGTCAAGCAGCAGGTAGTAAGTGTAAAATAGGACTCTGTTGTGATGTTAAGTAGTATTTGGTCTTTGTATTGGATGTAATTTTGTTGTTGTTGTTCTTTATGATCTAGATGAACTAACTGGAAAGCAAGTTAACCATTTTTATAACATTATCTTAAATAACATGTCAATAAATATAGGTTTCCCCGCCTTTAAAAAAAAAAAAAAAAAAAATTTCCTTCCTAGTCCCATACACGTTACAGTGAATAACCGTAACAATTGCAGAACAGTTACAATATGGCCGCACACACACCTTCCGAGGCAGTAAGAGTGGAAGTAATGGAAGCACAGAGTCTTGGTGAAGGTGTCGGTGTCTGTGAAGTGGTAGAGGCAGATGGCACAGGGACAGCTGGGTGTGTTGTTGGCAGTCAGGTTGTCACGCACCACCTGGCACAGTATCATTTATCGCTGTTACTACATACATATTCTTCATCAATACATTAACTTTAAAACATAATGCTGCTCTTCCACCTTCTATTCACCTACAAAATAGACTCCAGTGATGAATAATTGTACAAACATTATCAACATTATCATGAAAATACCTTTAAATCAACTTTCTGGTAAAAAATAACATTACTTTCACCTTCCCTCCAGCCAGAAAGCAAACTATTCTATCTATTAATAAATGCCAGTATTTTCCTCATGTACATCATCACTTGAAACACGGTGAAAACTTGTCAATGTGTGGTTATAGCATGCCCAGGACTGTGTGTGTATGTGTGTGTGTGTGTGTATTTACCTAGTTGTGGTTTACGGGAGGGGAGTAATCTCATATTGTCCCGTCTTTATATCTTACTTTATCCAACTTAGCTTTAAAGCTGTGTACACTGGTGGCGTTTACAATATCTCCACTTAATTCATTCCAGGTGTCGACCACTCTGTGCGGAAAACTGTACTTCTTGATGTCCCTGATACAACGCTCCTTCTTCAGCCTCTTTCCATGTCCACTTGTACTTCTGGCCAGATTTAACAACTCTCCATCAATTCTATCCAGGTTGTTCACCATTTTATAAACTCCTATCATCCCCTCTCTCTCTCTCCTACTCTCAAGCGTAGGAAGTTCCAGTTTCCTCAATCTTTCTTCATGTGTCAACTCTCCCAATTCCGGTACCATCTTGGTGGCTGCCCTTTGCACCCTCCAATTTTCTACTATTTTTCTTTGTGTGAGGGGACCATACAATCGCCGCATACTCCAATCTCGGTCTAATCATAGCGGTAATCAGTTTTCTCATCATATCGGCATCCAATTACGAAAAAGCCATTTTGATTCTCCTTAGCAGACTACTCACTTCTCCCGTAATTTTATCTATATGTCTATCCGGGATTAAACTCCGCGTAATAGTCACCCCCAAATCCACCTCCTCCTTCGACTTTTTCAAACTAATATTTTTCATTTTGTAATTATAGTTCACTCTCCTTTTGCTTTTGCCAAATTCCATGACTTTGCACTTACTTAAATTGAATTCCATTTGCCACTTTTCACTCCATCTACCAATCTTATCAAGGTCCTCTTGCAATTTCTCACATTCTGCACTTTCCTCACCAATTTGGCGTCATCGGCAAACAAGTTGATATGACTGTCGACTCCTTCAACCATGTCATTTACGTATATACCAAACATGATTGGTCCCAGCACTGACCCTTGGGGTACTCCACTAGTAACTTTCAACCAGGAAGAATTATTATTCCTTATTACCGTTCTCATTTCCCTCTCATGAAGATAATCCTTCATCCATTCCAACAATCGTCCTCCAATTCCTCCATACCTCCCTATCTTCCATAACAGTCTCTTATGTGGTACCTTGTCAAAGGCCTTCTTCAAATCCAGGTAGACCCCATCCATCCAACCATCTCTCTCTTGTACAACATCTATGACCCTTGAATAAAATGACAACAAATTTGAGGAACATGACCTCCCTCTCCTGAATCCGAACTGGCATGTAGTCAACACATCATTTCTCTCCAGATATTCCATCCAAGTATTCTCTATAATCTTCTCACATATTTTTCCTACTACACTCGTCAAGGACACTGGTCTATAATTCAGTGGATCCTCTCGACTTCCACCCTTGTAAATTGGTACAATATTTGCTCTTTTCTAAGCCTTTGGCACTTTTCCCTTCATCAACGACAACCTCACCAGGCTATAAACTTTATCCACCAACTGATTTCTACATTCTTTCAGAATCCAATTTGAAATTCCATCTGGACCAGCCGCCTTATTATGTGTGTGTGTGTGTGTGTGTGTGTGTGTGTGTGTGTGTGTGTGTGTGTGCCTCACCTCAATCAGCTCATAGATGACAGGACAGCCCAGGTACTCCTCACACCTCTGTTTACTCTCCTGGTGTATTTTCTCCAACACATCATCGTCCACACCGCGAGGATTTCTGAAACAACACACAATTTCTCGGACTCTCTGGCTACACGATATAAAATAAACAGACGAGAGAGAGAGAGAGAGAGAGAGAGAGAGAGAGAGAGAGAGAGAGAGAGAGAGAGAGAGAGAGAGAGAGAGAGAGAACCCAGCCCAGCCTCCAGTAGGTATACCTGAGGGTGATGCTTGGGGGTGTATCTGGGTACTCTGATGGCAGTGAGATGAGTAAGGTGACTCGCACATGCTGTTCCTTGACGTTCTGGGCTGTGGCTGGCACTACTACCACCTCTACACCTGTTGGCACTCCTCTGGGGGGGGGGCGGGGAAGAGGGGGTTGAAGGTAGATATGAGAAGTAATCATTATAGTTGTTTGTCAATATCATTATTCATAGTTTCATCATTCCTATGTTTGGATTGGTATTCATTCTTATTTCTATGCTATTCATTAATCTTTAACGGTTTTTTTTTTCCTTCTTATTTTTTATTAAAGCTTCACCAAAATTACACAACATAGACCAGATGTCACAAAAATGCAGGTAAATCTTTGACTGTCACTGCTGAATCAACATTGAGACTTGTACTATTAAGCTGAAGTCATTGTGTGTATGTTGTTTACCTCTACAGTACAAGTTGAAAAGTAAACAATTCCTTATCATCATCATCATCATCATTGTTTACGTATCTAAGTTGCATATTTAAATAGACCAAACATCATACAAATCAAAGTAATAGAACCTTCAATTATTCTACAAACAGTTTAATTTTATCAGTACAGTGAAGGTGGAATGGTTTGACCTGACCTGACCTGACCTGAGCACACTCCAGGTATAGTACAGTACTGACCCGTCTCCATACAGCACCGTGACCTCATCCAACATGATGGCTTGCAGGGCCTCTATCTCCTCCACGATTCTGTAACATACCACGATAAATGAATAAATAAATGAATAAATAAATAAATAAATCTTTATCTCCTCCACGATTCTGTAACATACCACGATAAATGAATAAATAAATAAATAAATCTTTATCTCCTCCACGATTCTGTAACATACCACGATAAATGAATGAATAAATGAATAAATAAATAAATAAACCTTTATCTCCTCCACGATTCTGTAACATAATACGATAAATGAATAAATAAATGAATAAATAAATAAATAAATAAATAAATGAATAAATAAATGAATAAATAAATAAATAAATGAATGAATAAATAAATAAATAAATGAATAAATAAATAAATAAATAAATAAATAAATAAATAAATCTTTATCTCCTTCACGATTATGAAACATACTATGATAAATGAATAAATTAATAAATAAATAAATAAATAAATGAATAAATAAATGAATAAATAAATAAACCTCTCCACGACTCTTGAAACATACTACGATAAATGAATAAATAACTAAATGAATAAAATAAATAAATAAATAAAAACAAATCAACCTATGAATTAATTAATATATACATAAACACGTGCATGTAGATTAAGAAAAAATTAATGTGATTTGAAAAAGTCTGAATGCATATATATATAAAAAAAATTGAATATATGTAATGAAAGAGAGAGAGAGAGAGAGAGAGAGAGAGAGAGAGAGAGAGAGAGAGAGAGAGAGAGAGAGAGAGAGAGAGAGAGAGAGAGAGAGAAAAAAAAAAAAATTTATTTCCTAGCCTCCAAATACTAGTGCGCAGTTTGTTTTCTTAAGTATAACTCACCTTTGTAATGGCTGTTTCTCCTTTAACAGACACGCAATAAACCTTCACATTTTTTACTCTTACTTAATTTCCTCAATTTCATATATTATTTTTTATTGTACTGTTCCTCTTTAATGTAACTCTTTCAAAATCATATTAGAGCTAAAAACATAAGAAAATAAGGAGAGTGCGAAAGGTCAGTTGATCTACACAAGGCAACACATAACATTTGAAAGATTGAGTTACTACTTGATAGGTAAGTTACGTATATTATTAGTCCTGATAAGTGTAGATTCTCCGCCCATTACTGTCAGTCTTAAAGGATGATTGAAAAGAAGGAGATTTGGGTAAACGGTTAGCTATAAATATTTTGTGTATATTTTACATTCCTATTTAAGAAAGGTGTCTCTTTATTTCTTTATATTATATCATACTTGTTCTTTTTTTTATTACTATGTATTTTTATGCTTCCCAATCTGTTTATCATAATTTTTTCTCTTATATAACATTGAGTGTATTATAATTCTGCATTAATATCAATATTTGAATTTGATTTTCTATATTATTTATTTTTTTATTGAATGTTGAATGTAGATGATTATATAATTATTTTTTTCTTTTCATATGACATGCAATTATTTTTTCTTTAAACAAAATCTAAAGTTACGTCCAATTACCTTTATTTGGTTTGAAAATAAATAAATAAATAAATAAAAGAAGTGAAGAAAGATGAAGAAAAAAAAAAAAAAGTCAGAAGCAAATGAGGAAAATTATCTATCTGAAAAATAATTAAGGAGGAAAATTATCTATCCAAAAAATAATTCAGATGAAAATTATACATCCAAAAAATAGTTCAGATGAAAATTATACATCCAAAAATTTATTATACTAAAATCATCTATCCAAAAACCAAATAAAGATGAAAATTATCTCCCCAAAAAATAATTACGGAGGAAAATTATCTATCCAAAAAATGATTAATTAATTAAAGACGAATAATTTACGTCCTCATACATTTCTACCTTTTCCCATTCATACATTGCCTTCAGCCTTAAACAAAAACATAAACCATCTTAGTTAACCAATAAAACCACTAAATAACGAAAAAAAAAACAATAAAAAAACGAAAAAAACAAATTAATGGAGGACGAAATTACAGTCGCAACCACCGTAGACTTCCACACACAAACCTATTTCCTATCATTAACGAATATAATGACTCTACACCCCCCATAATGACCTGTATAGTATAAATTAATGGAATAACTTACGCTTCGTTGCTGGCGGCCATGACGGAGAAATACGAAGTTATGGAAGGCTGGAAGTGGCTGGAAGAGGCTGGAAACAGACTACACTTAATTACGTCTGATTAACCACCTTATTATATCTTCACACAGCCTCACGTTGTCCTAATTAACCTCTTTAGTCTTAATTATCTCGTGGTTAATGGATTAGTTCGTGATTTATATTCGATTTTCTACACGTATCTAGCAATCAGCTGGCGGTCCCCTTCCTCTTCTTCTTGTGGTCTGTTGCGCGCGGCCGTCACCTGAGCATCGCCCTCACAGCCACAGCCTCAGCATGAGAGCCAATCACAGACGAGCTTTTATTGATAGTAGGTTTTCATTTGTCTATATTTTTATTTATACTTGATTTTCATTGGTCTATATTTTACGTACTCGCAGACTCAGAAAATAAATAGATGATGTTAATTAAGAATAAGAATAACGTAAATATTGGTAGTTTAGTGGGTATTAATATTTGTTGTAATTATGTGTTGCTGTTTAATGTGACACAATGTTTTTTTTAAGTAAAGTAGACGTTCTATAAGGATATTATTGTACAATGTTACCACATCAATTCTATTTCAATGTATCTTACTGTTCTCTGTTAGTATAATGTATCATAAAATAATAAATATAATAGTAAGATAATAATAATATGAATTATCTTATTTACCATTCACATTAATCATATTTACCTGCAATAAGTTAGTAGGTGTGGGAAGGTAAGTGAAAGTCTGGTGTTGGCAATACATTTACTTTGTTTACATGATCCTCCGATCAGTCCAATCCAATGTAACAGGAGTGTCAGGTGAGACTTACAGGTAACAGTACTGCCTTATTAATGCCACAACAGACACACACACTAATATCTGATTGTTAATGTATGGTAATCTAATGTATAATAAATAGGTATAGGATAGACTTTTGTTTATTAAGGATCCCATTTCGATGTTTTGTTTACGTTCATTCATTTGTTTACATTAATTCACTGATTACTTTTGTCTTGTTTTCTCCACTGTTTTAGCTTCCATTAACACTATTATTAAGTTCTAAGAGTTTTCATGGTGTGAGAAACTAAATGGGTGGGGCGTGTGTAGTCAGGTGGGTGGGATGGGCGGGGTGGCTGCCTGAAGGTGTAAACAGCTTATGATTATAGGTGATGCAGGCTTTGTACACATACCTTCACTATGTATTTGCTATGCTAACTATTTGATTTTGTTGTATAATGCAGTGTGTGTCTGTATGTAATTGTCATTCAAGCATTACGTGTAGGTATTATACGTGTATGAATCACGTATCACTTCTTGTTATGGTGTAGGCTTATAGGCCTAAGGCTCACCTAACTTAATATAGGAAATACAGGGCTGTTCTAATATATATTATTTTGCTTATTGTATGTCTCGTAAATGTATGTGTCAGAAATGTATGTGTTTTTTTCTTCTGAAGTAGGTCCCGCAGAGGTAATGTGTCTTATAAATATATATATGTCTTAGAAATGTATGTGTTTTATTAATGTATGTCTAAAAAATATATCTTATTAATGTATGTCTCAAAAATGTGTCTCAGAAATGTATGTGTCTTATTAATGTATGTGTTTCAGAAATGTATGTGTCTTATTAATGTATGTGTTTCAGAAATGTATGGAGAATGCCTGAGGTGCACTAGATAGAGATGTCTGGTGTGCTGGAGAAGACCCTGAGTGGCCTGGTGCACAGTGTGTTTGGGGGCAGCAGCGGCAGCAGCGGCGGTGTGGCCAGGCAGGGTGTGGCTGTCCTGCCTGGCCTTAAGAATGTTTCCCTTGGCCTCGTTCACTTTGTTGAGAAGCTTCAGGCTGCACAAAGGATATCCAAGCAGGTCAGGCTTAGAGAAACCTAACCTAACCTATGTAACCTAACTTTACCTAACCTAATTGCTCTACCTAACCTAGCTTACCTAATCTAACCTAACCTATCTAACATAATCTAACTTTACCTAACCTAAGTTTACCTAATCTAAGCAGGTCAGGCTTAGAGAAACCTAATCTAGCTTACCTAATCTAACCTAACCTAACCTTACCTAATCTAAGCAGGTCAGGCTTATAGAAACCTAACCTAACTTACCTAATCTAACCTAACCTAAAATTACGTAATCTAAGCAGGTCAGGCTTATAGGAACCTAACATAACCTAACTTATGTAACCTAACTTTACCTAATCTAATTGCTCTACATGACTTGATTTTGGAATCTACATTATTCAACGGAAAAAAATACTAAAGGAAGGATCATACTTCTATTAAACCATGGAGAGATCGATCAAAATAGAAATAAAAATCAAAGGCCAGTTATGTTAATTTTCTTAATATTTCTAACGTGTTCTGTATTATAATTCAAATCCTTAACTCTAGATTTTCTTTAACATTCATGGTTGTCATCTTCTTAGCTCAGTACAAAAAAACAATATATTAAGAAAAAAAAAACATGATTGAGGTATTCCTTCACCATTACCATAACCTCACATTTCTACAGGAGGAGGAGTATTGTGTGGAGCGGGAGAGCCGTGAGTGGGTGAAGCTCCTCTCCTCCCCTGGTGTGGGCGGCACGGTGGTGGCTGATGTGCTGTGCCGCGCCCTGGTGGTGGCGTCACGCGGCTACTCCCTCCCCAGCCTACACATCCATGCCATCAAGCTGACGCAAAGCACAAACATACTGCAGAAAAAGATAGGTTTGTGTGAAAATGTGTAAATGTTTTATAGTGGAGTTGTACATGTATATACTGAAGTTGTACATGTATATACTGAAGTTGTACATGTATATACTGAAGTTGTACATGTATATACTGTAGTTGTACATGTATATACTGTAGTTGTACATGTATATACTGTAGTGTTACATGTATATATTGTAGTTTTATAAATATGTTCCTTGAGAAAGAAGTAAGAGCCTAATCCAAAGCAAGTTTCTTTTTTGTATTATTCAAAAAGATTAGATAAAGAATATATTATTATTATTATTATTATCTGTAAAATCAACTATTATAACAAAGGTGTTTTTTTTGGTGGGGATTATTATTATGTCTTTTTTTATTCTCATTCTATTGTTTATTAATTATTTACTTGATTTATTGATATGTTGAAAAGTATAGTTAATCATCACATTTTCCTCTTTCTCAAAAAATATCAAAGTTTTCAAGTAACCAAGTAAATTAAAAAAATATATAGTTAGTTAGTTAGTTATCATATTTTTATCTTTATAAGGTCAAGACTAACTCATGCCCTTATCTGGTGACATGTAGGGTACCTGTTTGTGAGTCAGTCCCTTGGTCCCGGGTCAGAGCTCACCTTACTTCTAGTCAACACAATCCAGCGTGACCTTGCGGCTCCTAATGCCCTCCACGTGGCCGCCTCCCTCGCCTCACTACCCACCGTGCTCACCCCAGACCTCACCCCAAGCCTCATCCTCGCCCTCACACACTGCCTCGCCCACCAACAGGTACAATGAACACAGGCATAATTAATAACAAACATCATTGAAGTAGAATTAACTTTATAACAATACACATCTTTCTGATAACCAAAATTACATAAAAAAAACGCACTGAAATGAATAAAACAAGAATACAAATATACAAAGAAAGACTGAGGTATTAAATTAGTACTGTATCTCAATAACATTATTCTACAACTTGAATATAACTTTTAATATGAGTGTGGTTACAGGTGTATATAAGGAGGCGTGCGGCAGCCATGGTGGGCGTGGCAGCCGTCAGGTGCGGGCAAGAGCTGCAGGAGACGGCAGGTAACCAGGTGCCTCATCTACTGCACCTCCTCACAGACCAGGACCCGGCGGTGGCTCTTGCTGCTGTCTCCTCTCTCGCTAAGGTGTACAAGGTGGGTTTATGTGACCTTATCTCTCTCTTTCTATTTATATTCATGTGTACTGTCAGTTTTATAATTATGTATTTTTTTTTTTTGTATTCATTTCCCTGGTCTGCCTTAGATGTGTGGTCAGAAGGCAGAGCTACGTGATCAGCTGGGTAGGAGCGCATCCCACCTCCTGATGCAGGCTCTCAACGGTGCCCTGCCCAAGGACTACCAAGTGAATGCCCTGCCAGCCCCCTTTGTGCAGATACAGATGCTGAGGTAACCTGAGACATATACTTTTTGATACTTCTTCACGTTTTATTGAATTCCAGAAACTATAGAAAAATTTATGAATATCTGTAGCAGTTGCAGAAGTATTTACAATCTTTATTTATTTATTTATTTATTTTTATTTTTTTTACATTTACATCTACTAAATACTCATAATTAAGAATGTGTATTATTAATGAAACACTTGTCCTTACAGAGTATTGCAACAGCTGTCTTCTAAGGAGTGGCAGGTGCCCGAGGAGGTGTTGGAGGCAGTGAGGCAGGTCCTTGGGCAGCCGTGGGGGGGCAAGGAGATGGCACTGTATGCTGTCTTGCTGGAGTGTGTGTTCACCGTCACTGCACTGCCTCACCAAGACGACCTCACCATCAGTGTGCTCAGGGTGGTGCTGGGGTGAGTTGAGGTGATGGTGATGGTGTTATGGTGACTAGTTGGGGTGAATGATGAGTGAGGAGGATGAGTGAGTGAGTGAGGATGATGGTGAGTGTAGGATGGTGCTTGGGTGAATATGGTGTTGATGGTGATGATGTAGGGAGAGGAGAGTGGAGTATGAGGAGAATGGAGATGAGTGTGAGGTGATGGAGAAGATTAATAGTGTTGTGAGGGATGCTACGTGGCTCTAACCTCATTAATTTAGCCTTTCTAACAAGTAATCATTCAGACAAAGTTAATAATTACAACCCTTTGTCATTATCCCCAGGAGGTAATTTGACTAATATTCAATCAATGTTTACTTCCTCATCTCAGTGTATGTTAACGTTTTTAGTTAATCAAGTAACAATTTTTTTTTTGGCAGGTTTCTGAAAAGCTCAAATGTCGACCTGAAATATGTTGGTCTAAAGGCTCTGGCCAATGTGTTCTCTGTCCTTGAGGAAGCCTTGTCACCCGGCCATCTGGAGGCTGTGCTCGATTGCCTCTATCACTCAGACCCAAACCTGCAAGCCAAGACACTCAAGCTGCTCTGTTCAATGGCTAATATACATAACTATCAGGTATTGTTATGGTCTATGGTATCTATATTCTTCCTTCCTTTGGTTATCTACAAGCTGCTGATATTACAGATTATTCTTTTTAGAGGTTTTTTTTTTCTTAATGTTTCTCAGTTTACTTGTATAGCCATTAGGTATTGTTATGTATTTTTCTAGCATGTACTTTTTTAATTCTTTTTTCCTGACTAACGTGCGTATAAACAATAATATTCTGTCTCGGTATATACTTGCTCCTCTGCTCTTATTTGAACAACTACCAAGCATGGAATTAACCTCCTTATTTAACTCATATATTTGTTTCCTTCCACCTTGACAAACTTTTACTACTATGAAAAATGTAATTATTTTCTTATCTAGCTTCCACTCATCGTTTTAGCTTCATATTATCCTGTTCTTTATTCATTATTTCCTCGTGTTTTTGTGTTTTCCCAGGCTGTGTGCACCACCCTTTTGGAGTTCTCAGGCCGCATCAAAGAGGAGGCCACACAGAGGGTCATTGTGGGTGAGCTGGCACTGATCATTGGCCAGCAGTGCCAGGATGTTGCATGGTGCGTGGGGGTGGTGTCTCCTGTCATCCTGGCCAACCCCAACCCTGACCCAAGGCTTATCAGTGCCCTCATTCAAGTCATGGAAAGAGGTATTTGTTGCATGTCATTCTTCCTTCTGTATACTGTCTGTCTCTTCAATTATTTTTCCTATTGGATGTCTATGATTTATGACGGAATGAGAAAGTATGATTTTTTTTAGCATAAGAAATGATAATTGTGTTAGTGAAAGAACGTGTTGGAATAGAATGTTTTCCTCCCAGGTTTTCAGAATGATCACAGTTCCCGAGCATCCATGGAGGCATCCCAGGAGCTGCTGTTGAAGGTGTTTGGGTATGACTCCCTCCCAGAAGCCCTTAACATCCTGGTGGCTTCAGTGCTCAACTTACACTATGCGAGGGACCCCAAGCAGGTCTCAAAGTACTTCACCGACACATTCTTGGAGAGGCTCAAGGACACCAGTCTGAGGGAGAGTGACACAGCAGTCTTCCAGTGCCTTAAAAACATCGGACTCAATGACGACAATGTGTGCCCAGAGATCCTGTCTTACCTGGGGCCCCGTGCAGCTGATGGAAGCTGTGATGCGGCACTGCTACAGAAGTCAAGGGAAATCTGCCGCTGGCTCACCAACCCTAAGCTGAGCCGACGCATCATCCAGAGGCAGGAAGACATACTAAGCCAAAAGGTGCCTCTGGACCTGACCCTCACCTTCCTGGATGGGTATGTGGTGGAGAGTCTGGAGAAAGGTGCTGCCCCCTACAAGCCCTTCACTGATGCCCCCGGACACCCCTCACATGAGGCCCTTGACACCCAGTGGGGGAGTGGCACCACGGCCGCCACCACCAGCACTGGCTCCGAGGACGCCCACTCCTCCAGCAGCGCCAGCCTCACCTTCACTAGTCATGGCACCAACCTGCTTCCTAACAGGTGAGTGCTTAGCCAGACCCAGCAAGGTAATGTGTAGGCAAGGTGAGGTGCGGCTCCATAGTTATGGATGCACAGTGTGTCTTGGTGGCAGACATTCATTGCAGGTTCCCCCACAGAACAGAATGACATGGAAGGTCATGATGGCAAGGATAATAATTTTGTCAAGAAGGCATTACATATTTCTACGTTGTAGGAGCTGTAATTGAACTTGTCCTTTTAAAGTTCAGAATACAAATGTTTCCAATGTAATTTTCTGTTCCTTAACTCCTAAGCTGCCGGGGTTTTCCGCACATATCTCTCCAGACGCGGGCCAGTTATGACATTTTGCTGAAAATGACTAGTTTTCAATCATCAATTATAAAGCTTTCCATGCCCATATGTGTTGAACTTAACGGTAATAGACTCATACATGCTTCTTCAAAATGCAAAGAATGTGTCTGTGGCAAGGCAAGGATGAGGTGTAACTTTGAGCATGAGGACACACTGTGATGAGACAGCTGCCTCACTGGACATGGTGGGGGCAGCTTCCCCTTCCATTTTCCTCCTCCTTTCGTCCATTTGTTCCCTCCCTTCTATCCCTCCTTGCTAACCTCCCTCTCTTACGATCCCAGAGGAAGGTCGCACAATATCGTGGTCAGTACACCATTATATCATGAGGCACTAGTTCAAAACAGTTACCATAGCTGTGTCTTCCACTAACATCACTTCCAAGGCTAGATACAGAAAAATCTAGCTCTCACCTGATACCACTTACACGATAAGGAGTCAAAGTCAAAGGCCGGCTCACCTCGGCCGACAAATCAGATGCGGAAGAATAAAAATATGTTCATGTAGCCATCACGGTGGCTGCCAAGACACTGAGACTTTGGTGATATATTGTGACCAAGGGAAGATAACGTGCCCCAGAATTCCTCGCGGCCAGTTCAAACTATGCCCGGCCAGGCCAGAACACCTACACGTGACACCTGCAGCCTACGTAACACTGAGTCGGTGTTATGTACATGTGACACCCACAGCTTAGGGGTTAAAACAGAGATATAGATACTAGATAATTAACACAAGTTTTTCGTTTCTGGATCAAGATTTTAACACTATAGTTTTGAAGGATGAGAAGCAAGCACAGATAATGAATTTCTAAAACCCAACACAAAATTAGACAAATGGAGAAGAAGTTAGCATCAATCATGAATCTTTGGAAGCAGATCACCAAGTCAGAGAGGCAAGGGAGTGAGGGAGTAACAAGACATGAGTAACTGGTTTTCATTGGCCCATCAGAGGCAGCCTTACAAGCAGCACTAGCATGGTAGTGCCCAGCCGACGCGTGTGGACCACCACCGGACGCATCCACCAAGGGTCAGATGGCGAGGACTTGACCCGATCCCGTGGTGACCCGACTTCACTCCTCAGGGCCGGGGAAGAAGAAGACGAGGATGAGGTGACGGAGGGAAGTGTGGAGTTGGCCGATGAGGCACAGGAAGACCAAGGGGAGGCCGGGCAGGACAAAAACCCCGACCCACGGTCACAACTCACTCAAGCACTGCTGGCTGGCCTCGGCATGGCCAGGATCAAGTGAGGATTCCCGGCTCACATCCTCAGTGTGTGTGTATGCGTGCGTGTGTGTGTTGGCTTGCTTGATGTGGCGTTACTTAATGGTTTTATGATGTGTGGTTTTCTAGTGATTGTTGTCATTATGCAATGTGGAGTTCCCCTTTTATACAAGACATCCGCTTGATATTAGTTTATCGAGAACTTAAATATTTTTACATTATTAACATTAGGGATTTTCTTTGTGTAATGTTGTTTTCATTAAATTTGTAATATATTTATTTTATTTATTTATTTTCCTCCTTTATTTATAATTTGCTAAGTTCAACAGTATACTCACACTAAGCTGAAAGCATTGACCAATTGTAAGCAAAACGAAAAAGTGCATTTTCTACTTTTGCATAATTTCATCCACCAGGTGTTTCAAGATTAATTGACTGCAATTAACCATCAACCATTTTCTTTGTACTTTGCCAGAAAAAGTAAGAAGTTATACATTTCGCTGAGGTATATTAAAATAAATAAAAGCTAAAAAGAAACCTTCAGTTCCTGTATTTTCTTCCAGTGACAAACAATAAATATGAACATGAAGTGAATGTTTGAAGCCTAATGCATCTGATAGGGTAATGGTTTTGCTGTACAACAGCATCCAATGGTACCATTACCACTGTCTGGAAGCACAGTATGCACTAACAATTGTAAAGAAAATATACAACAAACTGACGACCAAGGAGGAAGGATGGAACTGTCATTTGGTTCATATAAGAAATATTTTATTAACTTAACTCATTACTTTATACATATGCACATACATCACATTACAATTTTGTAATCCTTACATCGTGATGGTGAACCCCGATTCTGAAAAGAAAGAAAGATGTGGTTATTAAACTGATGTTGAATAGAGTTGAGTTTGCATCCCTTGCATGCTTCACCACCACCAGTACATCATGGCTCTATGGGACAGTGCTGGGCTCCTGACCTAAACACTGTGAGTTCCATCCTGGCTGACGGCACCTTCTTGGTGAGGTGTAGTGCTCTCTCATTAACTCTCCCAGAACTATATGGTCCATAATGATCTAGTTTGGGACAACACCAGGACATTACCACAAAATTAATATACATGTAAAAAGTATACATATTTTCTCACTCGTTTCAAAGATTGAATGGAATGCTAGATATTTGAGGGAACATAAGAAAAAACTGCAAAAAGGAATTTGCTTGAACGCCACAAAAAAGTACAGCTTGCCCGAGATGTATAGATACTTGGAATGGACCGAAAGAAGGTGTGTTTACGGCAAAGAATATACAACTACCAAAGAAAAGACTTGAATATAAATAAGGAGACAAGACCACATGAGTGCAGCTCAGACCCTGTATACTACAACAAGGCAAATACACACAAAGATAGTGAACAATTGATTGAATCTGGCTTTATTTAATCAGAAAAGTGAATTCAAGTTTATTTGATTATTTGCATTCACAACAATTTCAAGACACCAAACAAAACAGTAATTCAGTAAACAAGGACAAAAACAACCTCCATTATTACTCTATTAGGTTAAGTTGTGTTAGTCAAGACACAAACCTTGAGAACTAGGCCAAAGATGGTGACACACGCCTGCTTTACTCCTTTTCTTCTTCCTGCTCCTTGAAGCGGCTGCCATAGAAAGGAATATACTGGTTGATCAACTTCCAGTCAGAAATATAGAGGCCCAATGCTGCTGCTGCTGCACCGAACCCCATGGCAGACGGTGTCCTGAAAAGCATTAATGTTGTATTTCATGTGGATGTCACCTTTCACTTTGCTGGAAGGAGAGATGGGTGGGGGAGAGCCTTGTTCTTTTCTATCCTGTTCTCCTACTAGTGATATTATTGGGTCCAGCAGATACCTTAGTTATAGACCAATAGGTGATTCTTGGTTTGATTTAGCTGCAGTTTGTTGCTAGTTAGGCTGGGAAGAAAGTGTGTGACAAGTATAAGGTTGATTCATTGTTGTAACTAAAAATAACTTTAACAATAAGCAAGGACTTGTGCAAATTTGAGGTTTTTGAGTGTGGCTCTATTTATGATTTCCAAAATTAATTAAAGCACATTAGAAACACTAAATAACTCTCCTTCCTTCTAAAGAATAAATCACATATAATCTAATCTAAATCTAGCTTTGTTGATAAGCTGTCCCGAAAATATCTTAAAGTACTCAGGAAAAAATAAGAAAAATTCAATGGTGACTCTAAATGTAGTATGTTCCAATATCTTCTTCCTGTAACTAACCAAAGATTAATATAATACACATTGTTGTAAAAGTAATAATGTTTATATACTAGTTAATATTTCAGAACACTTTCCCAAATGATTTACGTGTATGACTAACGAGGTAATTTAAGGTAACAAGGTAGGTATCATTATTTGGTTTTGCAGCTTGATTTAGTTACATTCCCTTGGTCTACCTGTTGCTGCCTAACCTGCATCCTGTCACCTTGACGTTAATGAGGTGAAGGTGTACGGGAAGACCCACACAATGCCTTCATGCCCTCGAAAACCAAAAAAAAGATAGGTGAACAAACATGTATAATTCCATAAAATACCTTTCACTTCCACTACCTAATCAGCCTAATTAAATCAGTAATTCCTTCACACCATAACCAAATATGAGTATTCCTTAATTAAGAAAACAACCCATAAATAATAATAATAAAATAAACAGCTGATTTTCTAGGTCGATGATGCAATCCTTGAAATGCCCAACAAACTGTATTATCACCACTTTCCTCGGCCTTAAGTGTAATTATAATGAGTTGAATATAGTGTCTCACCATAATTGAAGCTGCTGGACCTGCCGCACACCAATAGGCAGCATGGAGAGGATCTTTTGCATCATATTTAAAGGTGGCAAAGACCAGTCACCGGAGAGTAGCAATATGGCCGCCGACTCTTCCTCTTCCTCTTCTTGTGTCTCTATGATGGCCCATCTTGCACTAATATCGTATCATTATTATTATTATTATTATTATTAGATAGATATATTTATTGTTAAATATATATAAACATACAGCAAAAGAATTAGGCTACATTGTTCCAATACCTGTTCATGTTTTCTTATTTTCAGCTATAACATTACTATTTTTCTTTTTTATCAGTCATGTATTTTTGTTTTCAATGTTGGTTATCTAAGGAGAGTCCAGTGAATAGTTATAATAGAACCTCAGTATAGTTAACATAGACATATATAGTTTTATAAAGGCCTTATTTTCTTTCTTTTCAAAGGTAGTACAAGCTTCGCAAACCTACATTCAAATACTGCAGTTCCCCTTAAAATACAAAGCTTGCTCGTCGTGTAGAAATATGCATCGCAGTTAAAACATGATCCAAGGTTAAGACCTATTAAAGCCGGGTTCCGGACAAAAGTTCGTATGACAATAATTCGTAAGATAAAGTTCGTTTGCCTAAAGTACGTCAGGATAAAATACGTAGGGTATAAAGTTCGTCATGTCAAAAGTTCGTAATGGAAAAATTTCGTAATGGAAAAAAAAATCGTAAGGTTAAATGTTCGTCGTGCCAATGTTCGTTAGAAAAATGTTCGTCGCGTTAGGATCGGTTAGGT